>JBBPOK010000839.1:0-10663 GCA_038091415.1 Leccinum variicolor | reverse complement strand
CTTCATCGTCCTCACAGCCAAGTCCCTGCCGACGCTCGCCAGTCCGGAACACCGGTCGGCAAAAATCCATCCGGCCTTTCAACACGCCGTCACCGCCGTCAGCCTCGTCGCCCACGACTCGCTGGCACCATGCCGCAGCGCGACTCGGTAGAACCCTTGCCTTGCCAAGGGGAGGATAGTTAGTTGTGGAACGTGAGGCGATGAAACGCTAACACAGCCAGACTTTTTGCACTGATCGAACGAAATGTGTAGATGGCATCACTAACACACCGCCCTTCGACCATCGCTCGCTCCGCCTTGCACTAGAGGCAAACTTGGTGACATGCACCATCAAGAGTTCTCTCGGTTCAATCCGGCTTGCAAGTGGGTCTAGACTCTTTCGCGAGACTCTTCACCCATACCTGTTTGCGATGATCCGAATGTACTTCATCAGATTGTTTGTTATCCGGTTAGTTCCTAGACGTGATGCCATCCTGACATTTATTTAAGTCAGGCGCACGTACTTGATGGCATTTGTGCTCCTCCACATTTACTACCCAATGCTCTTCAAGGTGATCACAACCATTGCCGTCTCAGTGGCTGTTTTCATTCTGGCCGCCCAAACACCTGATCCTAGGGGGGGAAGTGATGGCATAGCCATACCACTCACGAAACGCTCTGATACCGACCCGCGCGAATTTGGTACTACATATGACGCGTAGTAAATCAACCTGTGATGTCCTCAGGCATCTTTTTTACTCACACGTTTTTAGCAAGATTATCCGTGGGCCAAGTGGCATAGACGGCTCCGAAAGGAACACGGAAACGCCACACCCTTCTGCTGTGAAACGGGTCAGGTCCGCAGCTGGCATTGCTTTGACAAGATCCCTGTATAACATGTGGTATGGGACCATTTTGATCGGCACTCCTCCCCAGTCCTTCACTGGTACGTTTTTCCATGCATTCGTGACACCCACTCACTCTAGTCGCCACCTCAGTCCAGCTCAACACCGGTTTTAGGTAAGTAATTTCTGTCAGTACCATCCACTCTCCCGTCTTATTCTACCCAGCGATCTCTTTGTTCCAGCTGTAACCGGTGATCAGAACTGCAGAAGCCACCCTAACCTCTGGGATCCCGCATCGTCCCACATCACCAACTTGGACCTCAATACAGATTTTGCGGTAACATTTAGAGGTGGTAGCACTGCCGTCGGTAAACAATACAGGGACAATGTCACCATTGCTGGTTTAACCGTATGTTTGTATTGTTTGCGAACATCATCACTTATGACCGATCAATAGGCAGACATTCAGACCGTCGGTGCCGCAACAGCATACTCTGCAGATTTGAGAGCATCTCGGTTTTTTGCAGATGGTATATTGGGATTAGCTTTCCCGGCTGCGTCAGTATTTCGTGGCCGGAGCCCTCTGTTTACAACACTCGAAAATGAAGACAAGCTGACTCAACCAATGTTCTCACTCAGGCTCACCTCTCCCGGAGGCGAGCTGTATATCGGTGGAACGAACGAAGCGCTTTACATTCATAACACCCTCGTCTTTACCCCTGTAACAAATCCGGTGAGCGCAAACGCCAGGCGGTATGGATGCATACTTAAATTGCCCTTTCAGAGTCTCTGGCGGGTGAAGATCGATGACATTCAAGTAAACGGAGTGATAGTTCTAACAGGTGTAATCGCCGTCGTCGACACTGGTGCCCACTTGATTATTGGTGATCCGCAGCGAGTTTTGGCCCTGCACCAGGCGGCTGGCGGGAGGTCATATCGGCGCGGGGGTGGTTATTACACCTGTGAGTTTCGACCGATTTTGGTACTTTTGATTGACTCCCTGTAGTCCCATGCAGGACTTTTCCCTCTGTGACTTTTACCATAGGTGGAAGGTCGTTTTTAATGCCTGCCGGGGTCCTCAACCAGGGACTGGTTGCGGGTCGCTCGCCCATTTGCTTTAGCGGAATTATGTCTGTGGCAAATGCTGGTGAGATTCTTCTGATCTAACTTTCCTCTTCCCATGCTGATCGGTGAACCGACTTCTAAGAATTCTGGTCGATTGGGACCATATTCCTCCAGCAGTTCTATACCGTGTTTGATTTCAACAACGAGTCACCACGAATTGGATTCGCAGACCTTACGCCGATTTGAAGGTAATAAGCTACATACCAAGCTAGATACCTACTATGTACATACTAGTGTTTTTTTTGTACAAGAGGTCTGATTGTAGTAGAGTCACGACCTGACACCACTCTACCATTCTGTACGACGACTGCGGCGGAAATGGCAACGATGCGCGCTAGCATTCCACCTCCCCGTGATTGCCTCAGTCCTTTGTGACTCAATCAATAGACCTGCTGCCAGCCATGATGAAGGCATGTGAAGCTTGTCCTTGTTTTGTACTAGACGTCCAACATAGTAAGGCCCTCCAGGCAGTCCTGGACCCAGAAAGTCAAAACAGCACATATGATCAATGATGACAAAAAATTGAACAGAACACGCACTTGTGATACGCTGCCGCACATTCCAAATCAGCAGTCGAGCATCGGCGAGCTACACTCAATCCACTGGCACTGGAACATCATCTCATAGGCAAAAAAATGACGTGATGAAGCGAACGGGGAAGACAACCCGGAGTCGCAAGCGAAATCTGAAACAGATTCGCATCCACGTTCAGACTTTGATTACTCAATGTTCAACGTTCAACCCACGTCCGTAAGTGGAAACGAAACTACACCTCCATCAAACGTCGAGATACCGGAGACTCGTCTCATGACCATTCATGTTATCCAGCGGTCGTCGAATAAATCTGCCACATTCTACTTCCAATTGATCATTGCTGACCTCCATGTACACAGATGATGGGTGGAAGACCAAACATCTCGCACATACCACCTGTTCAACGTTAACCCTTCCTCAACACGTTCCACGGACATGTTAACTCGTGGATCAAGTCCATTCAGGCAGTCACAAAGCACACCCGAGAATTTTCTTCTGTCATTACGTTCCAAGAAAACAATCTCTGGTTGAGCTGGGAAAGAGCCTTGGACGGTAGCGAGGCCCAACGGTGGTCGGTCGAGTTCTACATGCACCATCAAGGGTAACAATGCTCTCGGTTGAATCCGTCTTGTGAGTCCAGACTTTTTCGCGAAATATTGACCCATTATGGACCTATTTCGATGATCCACATGTGCTTCATCAGTTTGATTGTTATCGGAGTCCGGTTAGTTCCTAGACGTGATGCCATCCCGATATTTATTCAAGTCAGGCGCACCTACTTGATGGTATTTGTGCCCCTCCACATTGACTACCCAATGCTCTTCCAGGTGATCACAACCATTGCCGTGACAGTGGCTGTTTTCGTTCTGGCCACCCGAATACCTGATCCTAGGGGGGGCAGGGATGGTATAGCCATACCACTCACGAAACACTCTGATACCGACGCGCGCAAATTTCATGCTACATCACATAACACGTAAATCGATCTGTGATGTCCTCAGTCATCGTTTTTTCTCACACATTTTTAGCAAGATCATCCGTGGGCCAAGTGGCATGGCCCGGGATGGCTCCGAAAGGAACACGGGGACGCCGCATTCTTCTGCTTTGAAACGGGATGGATCCGCAGCTGGTGTTTATTTGACAAGATACACGGGTGACATGTGGTATGGGATCATTTTGATCGGCACTCCTCCCAAGTCCTTCACTGGTAAGTTATTTTCCGTGCATTCGTACACACACACACACACTAGTCGCCACCTTAGTCCAGTTCAACACCGGTTCCAGGTAAGTGATGTCTGTCAGTACTATCTACTCTCTCGTCTTATTCGACCAAGCGATCTCTTTGTTCCAGCCGTAACCGGCGATGAGAACTGCAGAAGCCACGCTAACCTCTGGGATCCCGCATCGCCCCAGATCAACAACTTGGACCTCAATACACATCCCCCATCGAACGTGGACCTCAATACAAATTTTGCGGTATCATTTGCAGATGGTAGGATTGCCCACGGTAAACAATATACGGACAATGTAACCATTGCTGGTTTAACTGTATGTTTGTATTGTTTGCGAACATCATCACTTCTGACCGATGAATAGGCAGACATTCAGACCATCGGTGCCGCAACAACATACTCTTCAGATTTGAGAGCACCTAAGTTTGCTCCAGATGGTGTATTGGGATTAGCTTTCCCGTCTTACTCAAAATTTGTTGGCGAGAGCCCACTGTTTCACACGCTCTACAAAGAAGGAAAGCTGTCTCAACCAGTGTTTTCATTCAAGTTCACCACGTTTGGAGGCGAGCTGTACGTCGGTGGAATGAACGAGGCGCTTTATATTCATAACACCCTCGTCTATACCCCAGTAACAAATCTGGCGATGGTGAGCGCAAACGCCAGCGGTATGGATGCATACTTAGATTTCCCTTTCAGGGTCTCTGGGCAGTGAAGATAGATAACATTAAAGTCAACGGAGCAATAGTTCTGAGAGATGTACCCGCCGTCCTCGACACTGGTGCCCACTTCATTATTGGTGATGCGCAGCGAGTTTTGGCCCTGCACCAGGCGGCTGGCGTCAGGGGGAATTACATAAACAAACGTGGTATTAATTATTACAACCGTGAGGTTCGATCGATTTTCAAAGGTACCTTTCATTGACTCCCTGTAGTCCCATGCAGGTCTTTTCCATCCGTGGCTTTTACCATTAGTGGAAGGTCGTTTTTAATACCTGCCAATATTGGTCGGGTTATGTATAAGTCGCCAAACTGCTTCAGCGGAATTGCCTCTGTGGACAACCCTGGTGAGATTCCTCTGCTCTGAATTTCCTCCTCCCATGCTGAAGCACTGACCGGTGAACCCGACTAGAATTCTGGTCGATCGGGACTATCTTCCTCCAGCAGTTGTATAGCGTGTTTGATTTCAACAGCGAATCACCAAGAGTTGGATTCGCAGACCTTACGCCCACTTGAAGGTAATACGCTATACCAAGCAAACTGGATACATACTACATACTAGTGTTTTTTGCACAAGAGGTCTGATTGTAGTAGAGTCGCGACCTGTCACCACCCTACCATTCTGTATAATACTAAACACTTGAGCTCGTCCTCTTCCGAAGAATGTGTGACCCCAAGCATGAATAGAAAA
Organism: Leccinum variicolor; assembly: GCA_038091415.1. Taxonomy (NCBI): domain Eukaryota; kingdom Fungi; phylum Basidiomycota; class Agaricomycetes; order Boletales; family Boletaceae; genus Leccinum; species Leccinum variicolor. The sequence continues at coordinate 5,541 of JBBPOK010000839.1, read as the reverse complement.
ACGTCAACTCGCAGTCCCTACAATATCTCGTAGCCGCGCAGTCCCTGAACATCTGGGCTAGGCAATCGTTGGTACCACATACGAACTCAAAATCTTCCTCCACACGTACCGGAAGGCAGCGACTCGGACGACTGCGGCGGAAATGGAAAGGATGCGCGCTACGTGTTCCACATCTCCCGTGAACGCTGGACCAGGCTGGAGGTGGTCGCCCCGTGTGGCAAGCGGGGTGGTGGTGGTGCAATACCAGCCGCTACGCTACGAACATGTGGCTACAGTATATACGTGGCTACTGCCTACTCGAAGGTCTAGAGGACCACCGGCCCTGCCCGGACACTGCGCCTATGCCCGTACCCACCTTCCACGACGGTCCGTTTCCCCAGGGCCCTGGGTCTCCAAGTCACAATGTTGGGCCGTTTGGTCTGTGTGATTCCCGGAGTCGGTTGACGTTTTTCGTGCGAGGGAAGGGCGCGAGGAGTTGGTTACTAGGGGAATGTCGGACCTGGGGAGACATTTGCGTGTCATTCCTGTTCTTTGTTATTGTGGGTCACACGTGCTACGTAATTTTGCTAAGTGATGATTTCTTCCTCCTGGTATGATGTGCCTTTCTTGGGTAGGCGGGATCATATCCGTTGGCGCACTCGCCTCCCTCAAAGTGACTGCAATGATCACTCCTGGGCTCTGGATAAATCATGGTTGCGAGTGGTGCTAATATCCCCACCCTCCCCAACTTCGCAGAGTTTTCCAATGTAACGAAGGCTCCGAGTGAGGCAGGCTGCATGTTCTCCAACATCAAAGGCGAGGGTGAGGCCGGAACCCTTGGATATCCACACGGTCCATTTGGTCTCTGATCGGTCTAGGGCGATGATGAACTGAGAAGGTTCCCAGTGGTCCTGACATTAAAAACATGGCAGAATTTTGTGACCATCCTTTTCCCTGAGCTACCCGGAACACGATTGTCTCTGATGGGCGCTCGTAAGGGACATATTTTAAAGCGAACTAATCAAGTACCCATCACCTGAAATTGGATCTGAGAATGTCCAAACCCCTGTGCAACTGAATTTCCGATCCCGAACAGGACTAGGAAAGCAGCAGACATGACAGAATACAGTGCGGCCGACTCGCAGCGGCTGAAGTGTATTGTGTTCCGTATCTCAGGCAGACGATGCGAGACCGGGAAATTGACACTCGGACGGAGAACGATAGTCATGGTAAGTCTTAACGATGTTCAGCCCCAGATTGTGAATACTGAGCGGCGAGTAGTTGTGGAAACGTGTGAACTTACCTGTGAGAACGAAGACGAGGATCAGACGAGAGTGAGGCGGGGACAGAGTGAAGGGGGCTCTCCACTTGCCTCTTGTCCTTTGTAATGTAATCAATAGACCTGCTACTCTGACTCGAATGAGGGCCATGATGGGAAAATTGTCCTTGTTTTGTACTTTAGACTTCCAGCATAGTTACTAACTTTATGATTCAAACTTCTTGTCCAACGCTTGTCCTTTCAAAGTATGTAGTTTCTTCAACTGACATGGCTTTTGCAAATAGTCGAGCCGATCTTGATCCAGATACTCTCGGGCATCTTTGTCGCGCATCCATACAGGCCGTCACAAAGCACACCCGAGACTTGACTTCTGTCACTGCGTCCCAAGAAACCAATCTCTGCCTGAGCTGGGAAATAGCCTTGGACGGTAGCGAGGCCCAACGGTGGTCTTGAGTACGGTCGAGTTCTACATGCATCATCAAGGGTTACAGTGCTCTCGGTTGAATCCGTCTTGTGAGTCCAGACTCTTTCGCGCAACTGTTGGCCCATACCTGATCAACGATCCGAATGTACTTCATCAGTTTGATTGTTATCCGGTTAGTTCCTAGACGTGATACCACCCGACATTTATTTAAGTAAGTCAGGCGCACGTACTTGATGATTTTCGTGCTCCTCCACATTGACTACCCAATGCTCTTCAAGGTGATCACAACCATTGCCGCCACATTGCCTGTTGTCGTTCTGGCCGCCCCTAGAGGGGGAAGCGATGGCATAGCCATACCACTCACGAAACGCTCTGATACCGACGCGCGCGAATTTCATACTACATCACATAATGCGTAAATCGACCCGTGCCCCAGGCATCGTTTTCGCTTAGACCTTTTTAGCAAAATCATCCGTGGGCCAAGTGGCATGGATGGTTCCGAAAGGATCACGGGAACGCCGCATCCTTCTGCTGTGCAACGGGCCGGGTCCGGTGCCGGCGTTGATTTGACAAAATTCGTGGATAATATATGGTATGGGACCATTTCGATCGGCACTCCTCCCAAGTCCTTCACCGGTAAGATATTTTCCGTGCATTCGCACACACACTCACTCTAGTTTCCACCTCAGTCCAGTTCAACACCGGTTCCAGGTAAGTGATTTCTGTAACCATCCACTCTTTTGTCTTATCCGACTCAGCGATCTCGTTGTTCCATCCGTAACCGGTGATGAGAACTGCAGAAGCCACGCTAACCTCTGGGATCCCATCACCTTGGACCTCAATCAAGAACCAGCATCGATCACCAACGTGGACCTCAATACAGATTTTGCGATAGAATTTTCAGATGATAGGATTGCCGGTGGTAAACAATACACGGACAATGTAACCATTGCTGGTTTGACCGTATGTTTTTACTGTTTGCGAACATCATCACTTCTGACCAATGAATAGGCAGACATTCAGACTATCGGTGCCGCAACAACATACTCTCCAAATATGAGAGCACCTGGGTTTGCTCCAGATGGTATATTGGGATTGGCTTTCCCGTCTTACTCACATTTTCGCGGCAAGAGCCCTCTATTTCACACGCTCTACAATGAAGGAAAGCTGTCTCAACCAGTGTTTTCACTCAGGCTCGCTTCTCCCGGAGGCGAGCTGTACGTCGGTGGAACGAACGAGGCGCTTTATATTCATAACACACTCGTCTTTACCCCTGTAACAAATCCGGTGAGCGCAAACGCCAGGCGGTTTGGATGGATACTTAAATTGCCCTTTCAGGGTCTCTGGGAGGTCAAGATCGATAACATTCAAGTGGACGGATACATCGTTCTGAGAGATGTAACTGCCGTCGTCGATACTGGTGCCCACTTGATTATTGGTGATCAGCAGCGAGTTTTGGCCTTGCACCGAGCGGCTAACGGGGATTACAAGGGAAGTGGTTATTACACCTGTGAGTTTCGATCGATTTTGGTACTTTTGATTGACTCCCTGTAGTCCCATGCAAGTCTTTTCCCCCTGTGACTTTTACCATCGGTGGAAAGTCGTTTTTAATGCCTGCCGAGGTCCTCAACAAGGGACGGGTTAGGAGTGGCTCGCACGCATGCTTTAGCGGAATTGTGTCTGTGGAAGATGATTTTGGTGAGATGATTCCTCTGATCTGAATTTCCACTTCCCATGCTGACCCAGCCTGACCGGTGAACCGGACCTCTAAGAACTCTGGTCAATCGGGACCATCTTCCTCCAGCAGTTCTATACCGTGTTTGATTTCAACAGCGAGTCACCAAGAGTCGGATTCGCAGACCTTACGCCGATTTGAAAATAATACGCTATACCAAGCAAGCTCGATACATTCTACATACTAGTCTTTTGTTGCACAAGAGGTCTGATTGTAGTAGAGTCACGACCTACCATTGCGACCACCCTACCATTCTGTATCATCATACTAGACATCCTTGAGCTCGTCCTCTTCCGAAGAGGGTCGCGAATATGTACCCAAGCATGAATGACAAAATGTCACCTCGCAGCCCCTACGATATCTCATAGATGCGCAATGCTCAATCCCTGCAAATCTTGGCTAGGCAATGGCAGAATTTGTGACCATCCTTTGCCCTGAGCTACCCGGAATACGATTTGTCTGATGGGTGCTCGTGAGGAACGCATTTAAAGTGATTCAAGTAGTAATCAAATACCCATCACCTGGAATTGAATCTGAGAATGCGCAAACACTTGTGAAACTCAATTTCCGATCCCGAACAGGCAGAAAGCAACAGACATGACGGAATACAGTGCGGCCTACTCGATGACCATCGCACCGGCTGAAGTGTATTGTGTTCCGTATCTCAGGCAGACGATGCGAGACCGGAAATTTGACAAACAGAGAACGATGTTCAGCCCCAGATTTTGAATGGTGAGCTAGCGAGTAGTTGTGGAAACGTGTGAACTTACTACCTGTGAACAGTCAGACGAGGATCAGACGAGAGTGAGGGCGGGCGGGGACAGAGTGAAGGTGGCTCTCCACTTGCCTCTTGTCCTTTGTGACTTAATCAATAGACCTGCTGGCACTGGCGGCGATGATGAGGGCATGGGAAACTTGTCCTTGTTTTGTACTATAGACTTCCAACCACACTTACTAACTTTAGTACTTCTTGTCCAACGCTTATCCTTTCAAAGTATGTATACGTTCTTCAACTGACATGGCTTTTGCAAATAGTCGAGCCGATCTTGATCCAGTTACTCTCGGGCATCTTTGTCGCGCATCCATACAGGCCGCCACAAAGCATACCCGAGACTTGTCTTCTATCAGTACATCCGAAGAATCCATGGATCTCTGCCTGAGCTGGGAAATAGCCTTGGACGGTAGCGAGGCCCAACGGCGGTGGTCTTGAGTACGGTCGAGTTCTACATGCACCATCAAGGGTTGCAGTGCTCTCAATTGAATTTGTCTTGTGAGTCCAAACTCTTTCGCGAAACTCTTGACCCATACCTGTTTTGATGATCCGAATGAACTTCATCATTTTGATTGTTATCCGGTTAGTTCCTAGACGTGACGCGGCGGTGATACCATCCCGACATTCATTTAAGTCAGGAGCACGTACTTGGCATATGGAATTTGTGCTCCTCCACATTGACTATCCAATGCTCTTCAAGGTGATCGCAACCATTGCCGTCACAGTGCCTGTTTTCGTTCTCGCCGCACCTAGGGGGGGAAGTGATGGTAGTATGGCCATACCACTCACGAAACGGTCTGGTACAGACGCGCGCGAATGTCATATTACATCACATAACGCGTAAATCACCTGTGATGTCCGCGGGCATCGTTTTTGCTGAAACGTCTTTAGCAAGATCATCCGTGGGCCAAGTGACATGGATGGTTCTGAAAAGAATACGGGAACGCCACATGATCATCCTTCTGCTGTGAAACGGGACAGGTCCGCAGGTAGCGTCGCTGTGATAAAATCCGCGCATGACATGTGGTACGGGACAATTTTTATCGGCACTCCTCCCAAGTCCTTCACTGGTAAGTCGTTTATTCGTGCACTCGTACTACACACTCACAGTCGCCACCTCAGTCCAGTTCAACACCGGTTTCGGGTAAGTGATTTCTGTTAGTACCATGCACTCTCTCGTCTTATTCGACCCAGCGATCTCTTTGTTCCAGCCGTAAACGGTGACGAGAACTGCAGAAGCCACGCTAACCTCTGGGATCCCGCATCGCCCCAGATCAACAACTTGGACCTCAATACACATCCCCCATCGAACGTGGACCTCAATACAAATTTTGCGGTATCATTTGCAGATG
>JBBPOK010000838.1:0-10671 GCA_038091415.1 Leccinum variicolor | reverse complement strand
ATTCGTGGCAATCCATGAGATCAGGACTTACCTGGACAATAATAGCGTCGATGATGGCTTTGGGACCCGATGCCCAACCCAAACGCATCCCCGGCGACATAATTTTGGATAAGCTGTCGAGGCGAAGCACCCTGCCAACTTCCGGTAGCTCAAGCTCGAGTTGGAAGTAAGAAGGCGGGCGCTCGTCGTCCCGGTAATACAGCCAATAGTATGGGTCATCTAGACGAACGTTTGGACTCCATGTTTCGACCGAGGTAAAACAAACACACCCTCTAAAATGAGGAAGTCATGCTCCCTTGCCAGAGCAAGTATCTCTCTACGTCTCTGCGTTGTCGTCGTCGTGCCATTAGGATTGCCGCCATACTGCAACGCAATGTTCAAGGGTTCCGGTTATGACCAACAGTACATGAATGCTCACAGGCACGGTGTACAGCAGCTTCGGCTTGGGCTTTCCTGTGGGCCAGTTCTCGAGGGCTTTCCTCAATGATGCAGGGTTGAGTCCCATGGGGTCAGTCTCAACCTCTATCAATGTAAGACTCTATCAAATGTACTTGCATCCGCGTTGTATGTCCACTTACCAATCTGTTCGCAGTGCAGACTTGCGAAGATGGGTATTATTCCGCTGTGTTTCACGTGGTATGAGCGCATTTGCCAAGTACGCTGTGCTACACCTACGGGTATGCGGGACTTTCAACGAGAATTGAATCTCCATGATTTACAAGCATCATGATGGCCTGCAGGCACATTCGGGCTTTATATCAATTCAGCCGCTCTCTTGAGTCAACTGTATAGCCCACCTTGTATGTTAGGTCTTGCGATCCAACTCCCACCACCACCGTCCATCCCTCTCCTTTTTTTCGTTTGTGCAGACGCTCTTGAAGCCCCATCATCCATTCCTTTACTCTAGGCAAACCATCTGACTGTGCGTACTGTAACGCCTCTCTGAGCGTCGAACCAGTCAACGTGGCTTCAATCTCTTTCGAAGGATCTGTTGGCGAGGTGGCAGAGAAGGAGATGGAAGTAAATGGGAACACATTTTCGTCCGGTTTTTCTGCGAACAAGGATAACAATCGAGGAGTGCCTTCTAAGGTAAATAGGGCTCGAACTTGTATGTCGGATTGTCACCACAAGCCGTTTCAAGGAAATGTGACCCCAGTCAGTTCCGTCGCCTCTCATGATATTGGTGAACTCACTTGCATTCAATTTGAGATCGCCGGCGAGCTTGGAGAAGAATCGATTGTAATACTCTGCAGGGAGGTACTTGACCTCTTGCGATCGATCTCCCATCCTCGCAGGTCCGGTAAGTCTTCACTGGGGGAGGCGTACGCGGAATTTTACGCCAAGACCCTAGAATACTGTGCTAACTTAAGAGAGAAAATCAGGGGAGACGACCACAAGACGACAAGAGGCACTCACCGAACTTAGTAAAGGCTCGCAAACAGTGCAAGCCCGCGTAGTAGACGCTCTCATATTGTTCAGATTTGATCATGTCCTTCAGCTCGCTGACAGCTCCGGCGCTTAAGACGGCGGTTCGTAATCGTTCTAGCAAGCTTTGTCAGATGCCACACCAAGCCGAGTGAGCGCATGCGAGCGACTGACCACACGAGCAGCCTAGACAAGATTTGAAGACCATCTTCTCCCCTCAGACCATCGAACCAACGACGCTGAAGCACACCCATGATGTTCGCGAGAGCAACGGCCTTGTCTTCCGACACCACGACTGCGACGTCGTCTGTCAGATGAGTCAACAATCCGCGTCGCTGTCCAACCCAAAGGCAAGGTGACGTACTGATCTTGACGAGACGCGCTAGCGCCGAGGCTGCAGAAAGAGCGGTCGACTTGCGGTTCAGCCGCGCGACGAGAACTGGAATCGTCTTTTCCGCATCGATGGCGTCTTTCACGGCCGTCCTCACTGCATATGTATGCCCTTTGAGCACAAGATCTAGAACCACGCCGGTGCCAAGACTCACCTTCCGTGTTCCCAAGCGTGACCAAGGCGAGGTTAGCACCGTCGCATTTGGTTGGGACTTCCTTCTTTGCTCGCTTGGCAAACTTTCTTAAGCAGTCGTCCGATTTCAGCACCTTCAGGACGTTGTCTGTATCATAGCCAACAGACACAGGTAAAACGAAGGTGGACTGCAAGAACAAGCGACCGTACCATGCTTTACGAATCGGACCAAGGTATTGCACGTTACTCGCTTGGTCTCGTCAGAGCACCGATCGAGCACGTTGAACAAGGTCGGGAGGACTTTGCACTTGAGCATCATTTCGCGGAGTTGTAAGCAATATATCGCACGAGCTGATCTGTGCCAAAGATGCCGAGCGGGGGTGAGCTGGACGGTCGTCACGGCGGCCTCAGATCGGCCGTTGTTTGGCACGTAAGACCCGCCGAGAGTTGTAGCGATGACCTGGTGGCCAAAGCAAACGCCTGCCAGATCATGGACACGAGAGTGTATGTATGTGTTGATATGAGTGGGAGCGTCTGGGAACGAGGCAGCGAGTGCGTTCATTTACCAAACACTTTCATGGATGGTTTGTCTGTGACGATGCGCCGGACGTAGGCGACGAGGTTGTTGACCCACTCGACGTCCTCTTTGCCACTTGAGCCTGCGTCACTGGGGGTGAGATCGGGTCGGAAAAAGGGACGTGGGGACGTACGAGTTTCGGTGATGAAGAGGCCGTCGTCACGTAGTAAACGCTATCTGGTGGGTAATTCCCGCCCTTGAAGACGTCCAACGCATTGAACGTGAACGTGCGACGGGCATCCGAGTTGGTCCGTGCGAGCGACGAGGACAAGAGCGTGAATATCTGTTCGTAGCTGGGAAGGATGCAACGCGACCGACGACTCACCTAGTGAACTCAGATGTGTGAGGTAATCTACCCACGCCACTGCAAAACGGATTCTGGGACGGGACCTGTCATGGGTAAATTATTGATCTGAACGAGGACGCCTAGACAGGTCGTCGTGGCGTCCTCAAGCCGTGGGGGCCGCTGGCGCCCGAGGTCTGGGCGGGCGTCAAGGGAGAGAGTCGATAGAGCGATCAGCTTCCACGTTGCCTTATCAATCCGCACCGATGGGCGAACGTTCGCCAGCCGATGGGCTCGTGCAAGCCTGATGCGGCAGCTTTGAATATTGGCTGTTCATGTTTGCGGAAATGGGATGCCCTCCTTGGGCACTCGATGGGTGTGATGCAATCAGCGATTTTCATTGTCTCAGGACAAAGAAAGACAAAGAAGATAACATGGGACAAACTGGAGTGTACTTGGTAAAGAAGGTAATACTACGTTCTAAGTTTCAGCTAGTACAAATGAAGGTCAACAGGTAAAGATAGTAACTGCGCCAGCCCCGCCTGCATTTCTGCTATATCGTAGCTAGTTTCAATCGATCCGTCTTGTATACTGCGCAGGAAGCTGTAGATTTGGCGCATGCAGTTTCCAAAGTCGTCGATGTAGCCGATGTGAACGATGGGGAGATTGCCAGTAGATGACAAACGTGCGTAATGGTTTATTTCCAGGGCAAGCTAAGATAAATCGGTATTACTACTCAAAGCAGAAAAACAAGCTCAGTACTTACGGCAGTGAGCACAAAGGAAACGGTCTCAAGGTTGAGGGGAACATCAGGAGAGAGCTTCAAAGAGGGAGCTGCTTGCGGGATAAAGACGGAAAACCAGCCGGCAGAATTAGACAGTCGGAGCGCGTGAATTATGATGGCCTTCGTGCAGGGATCGCTAAACCAAATAATCTTGGTGGAACATTAGAAGTTGTGAAAAAAAGTTCGAGAAAGAAAAGTACTTACCTTGTGACTCGAGGAGCCATGCAAAATCATGTGCCAATGGGAGTATCCGAAACTCTCATCCCACTGGGCGAGGGCGATCAACCACGGTATGTCCTCCTTCTCCGGTGCTGTGATATCCATAACAATGCGGCTCCAGGGATACCTCCGCGTGGAGTTCGCGATGGGTGGGGAGAGAAGTCGACGGATGCAGCAGCGCACATGGGAAAAAAAGACGGTTGGGACGTCTACGAGCTTGCCCCATAATAAGTCGCAAAATGTCGAGTCCGTGATACTGGTACGAAACGAGGTCATCGAGTCTGATCCCAAGGTCGCCGAGACTGAACGGTGTAATCTCAGAAACGAAATAAAAATAAAAATAAAAAGGGAGAACTCACCTTCCACTGGGGCCCAGCTGAGGTCGTTCCTCAACCACCTGTGCCAGTCGAGAGCGTCTTCGATCACGGCAATGGCATGCTGCCGGGTGAGGGTGAGGGAAGGAGGGATTTTGCCAGACAAAATTAGGTAGGAAACACGGCAGCGGGCCTCATAATAAACAAACCACCATTCCCCTGGTCCTTGCGCCAGAAGTAGCAGAAATTGATCTAGAACACCTGTGAGCACTTGAAACGTGATGGACCAGAGTCCTACCTTCGAGGGAAAATACTGAAGACAAGAGGGGACCGAAACCCGGTAGATGCGGTGGGTGTTGGAGGGCGAGCTCGTAAACAGGCGGAGGACTGTTATAGGGCCCAGGAGACCCAGGGGGATCTGTTCCGGAGTCACGTTGTTGGTTGTTAGACTGGCTGGAATTCATCAGAAGTGGGGACGGGCCCGGGGAGGCACACGGGGTGAGGGTGCCAGTGGACGGACAGTGACTCACGGACAAAATCTGTATTTATGTTGGAGCCTCAAGGCCTCATGACCTGCGCATGTATAGCCGCTACTGGCCGACCGGCCATCTGCAAAACCGCTGGTACCGTTATCGCTGACTCGGAATTCATGTTCGTGACCCCTTGTCCAATCATAGTTGTTGAATTCGAGCCGAAGAAAGGAATGAATGGTCAGGGCACGAAACGTAAGTGGCCTTGGGCTTTTTTATCGATTACAATCTGACTGAGATCTGAGATTCTGGCCCATCGGGACGGCGATCTCAGAATGCGGTTTCTGAACGGAAATTATAATATATAGCATATATCTGCTATGTACTACTACTAATCGTGCTTTCCGCTGGCATTCGCCTCGCTTTCGAAAGCGTTAATCCAGGACTAAACAAAAAGTTTAGAATGGGTGCTGACGCGTGCACGAACTTGAACTTATCTGACGAACATTTATCAAATACTTATCAAATAGATTATATATTTTTCTTTGCTCAAATTATAAGATAGGCTCCTTCAAATCACGAAGTCTAGAACAGTCGATACTAAATGCGGAAAACCCCATGTGATAGTAGTACACGAAATGCGACACCCCCAACTTGCTCTTTACTACGTCTTGTGTTTTCATACGCGAGCTCCGTACACGTCCTTGAGCTCTACGCCAGCTCCCAAGTTGGAAAGTTGCGAGTTTTTCCTGGCCAATTTAAAATCAGAAGCGGGTGCCAACGACCTCGGGCCTAGTACGGTACATACATACTTTTTTGATTCGAGTCACTGGTGCCGGTCGGTTCGATCCTGCCAAAAGTTAGTCTAATGCTCGCCATACAAACCCACAACAATGTGTGAAAGTGTGACAGTGTCCATACGTCAGCAATATACTTTGATTAGCAAAAAACGCGAAACTGGCCCGCGCTCTCGCCTCGTCCGAATACCATCCCACGATAACGCTGCCTGCAAGGTCAGTTCAGAGTGAAATCCAACGACATCAGACTGTGAGTACTTACTCGCATCCTAGACTTCGACAACAACGTCATGCTTGCCTTCTCCTGAGCGACGTCGGCAATGAAGGCGAGGACCGCGTATCCCTGATCGACGAGCAACGTGAGGATGGCAAGGGCTATCTCTTGGTCATGAATGTTGCAAGTATTTACGGCAAAGACCAACGCACCGAGACCGTGTAGCAAGCAAGACGCACCTTTTGTGAATGTTGTGGTGGAACTTGGAAGCGAGGCAGGTTACATAAATATCTTGATCAAGCAATGATCGGGAGCGATAGTAATCTGATCTGATCACCCCGTCAGAGAATTCAGTTGAGTCTGATCACTGAGTGAGGCTAGAATCTAGATCGCCGAGAGATCTACAGCAATAAATCGTAGCGGCGCTGTCACGCCAAGACCCCGACTCCACTTTGAATGAGAAATATTAAATATGTGACACGCGACTTTTAATGCTGGGGTGGGTGAACGGCTGCGCATCGTGCAATTGCTGGGCGCTGACGAAGAGGGCAGGAAACGTCGACAACAACGTGTATCAACTGCATGGACGAGGAGGCACTAGAAGGAGGGGAAAACGCATAACAAATATATGTACCTGTTTTGTAATGAAAACCAGATACGGTGTCACAAGGAGAAACGAGAGTGATTAAACCTCGACAGTTGAGGTAAAAAAGGGAACGCTCGAAAGGAAACCGAAGAAAGGAAGAGAAAAAAGAGAGATGGTGTCCATGGCCAGAATTCGATTGCAGGGACATACTTGATGCCGCACGATAGCACCTGTCCGTAAAACGAGTGCAAAGGGTACAATCCTCACAAACGGCGCATTGTCAGAATGAAAGGTATATGTGGGGACCATTCAAAGTGGAACTCCTGTCTCATGCCTGAGCCTCAAAGGAGCCTGGGAAGTAAATTTAGGAAGAGCACCGAATGAGGTGAAGCATTGTCAGTACATACCTTGAGTTGAGGAGAGACGTCTCAGACGGGGATGCGAAGTATACACAGCTCGTTCCAACAGGTCGATTAAACTCCGTGGTAGTCAGAGGGGGTTAGTCGGAACTCAGATCTATTATATAATGATGCGAAGTTTCTGCCGGCAATCATGGAATATTGGGACTCCGCAGAATACTCCAAGCGCCACATTGAAGGATAGCCCGGGGATTTGAACGTTGAACAGCCGAGTCTCTACTGGAACGGCGGGTGTGGTCCAAAAACACACATCATTTGATCGAGATAGCTAGTCGGAACTTAGATCTATTATATAATGATGCGAAGTTTCTGCCGGCAATCATGGAATATTGGGACTCCGCAGAATACATTGAAGGATGGCCCGGGGATAAGTTGAACAGCCGAGTCTCTACTGGTTTGATGATGAAGATATGTACATATGAACGGCGGGTGTGGTCCAAGTCGTTGTCATACTAACAGGATCCGGGCACGGAACATGTGCACGGCAATTATCCATACTTATATACTACTATGGCGTGGTTCAGAGCAGGCTCGATTGATTGCAGAATCGTCGTGGAGCATTCACATTTAATAAGTACTACTAGGTTCGAAGCCCGAAGCCCGCCGCAAACGCGCAACTGACAAGCGAGCCAATTACGTCATGGTAATTTAGCGGCTAACTAGATTGAATGGTAAAGCGTAGAATCACACAGTTCCTAGTATGATAGGCTGGAAACATGGAAAATTCTGTAGCTAGGGATATGTCAGTGATGGCATGTACAAGACCAAGTATCCGAAGTGCGGAAGAGATCAGCCGATGATCGATGATCGATGAGTGACAGATTGCAACCCGTGACGATCCGAGAAACCCGCCGAGTGTTCAAATGTTTGCGAAAGAACGATGCTATGCCGCATCTGCCTCAAGTTTCCACAACAAAACAGAAAACACTGATTCGGATTGTCGGTCGCTCGGATACGACTGCTGTTAAACAGTTCTGCGTGCCAGCATCCTATGGCTGGCTGCCAGAGCTTCTCATATGCCAGAGATCATATGATTCGCAAAGCAGCACGCGAAGTGAAACTAGAAACACAACAGAATCTTCGAAGGCCGCAGTCGGCGGGAAACGAGGCATCCTACTACATTCAGCTCTGCTAAGCCTCTCAGATCACCCATGCTTTTTATATTAATAGTGCCAGTGTGACGGCATAATTGTCACAATTTGTCAGGTCGAAAACGCTGAAGAAAGTAGCAAAGCCAACAGCAACTTGAAAGCCTGAAAACAAATTGATAAAATATATCTTGATTCTTGACGAGTGATCAAATTTGCTGTAAATACACCATGTCCAGCCATTTCCATTTCGGTAACAATGTCGTTTGCTGGTCCACTCGCCGTGGCGGCATCACTTAGCGAATACAGAGGTTTGTTTGCTTCACACAGTACTCGATGGAAACGTTTCTGATCGACACGATCAAGTTCACTGACACCCCCTGAGTCTCTATGCAATCTCGAATGCGAGGACACCTCCTTTCCTTTCCCCTGTTGAACACGCCTGCGCATGCAATGCAGTAGCCTGTCCCTCACTGCGGTTGTTTTGACTCATCGGGTATCAACTTCTTTTCGCCCCACGGACCCTGGCGCGTTTGCATGGGTCCAGGGCCTCGCTACTAGATAAGATAGATATCAGAATGTTCGATTCGATCACATAGCATGAGATGAGATCTAGCAGATTTGGCTCTGGCCTAAAATTGGCCATCGAGTCGAAACGGCGACCTGCCCCGTGTGTGAACGCTACTAATCAGTGAAACCGCGGTACTGCGCGTTTTCGCCAGATACCAGGTTAGCGTGCTCCGACTCATCAGCAGAGTTCCACATGACCGCCACTGTAATACAGCTACCTGACTGTCAGATTTCCAGTCTGAAGGGTCGAGTAGCTGTTCATCATGGATCACCTTGTACTTCCTGCTTGCGAACTCGACATTTTTGAACTCGCCAGAAGCTCCACTCCTCAATTGCGCAATGGATCCGTCATGAGGGATGCCTTAGTTGATCACAGCTGCCAATCGATATGTGATCACTTACTGTGGTCACCACGAAAGTGATCCTGATCAGAATGGGAGAGCAACACTGAGGAAAATAAATACCTTCCGCCGATCTCTATAGGCGAACCAGACCGTATTGATGATTTTGAGAATCAGCCTATTCTTATTCTGATTGTCCTATCCATCGGGTCCTACGGACTGTCAGATGCACTCAGTCGCCGAAACAATCGCAAACTTGAACTCTATCGAAGAAGTTGACATAAAAACATTGGCTAGGTTCTCCACCACGACGGTTACACGGCGTATGACTCAGATCTGCGATGGGTGCGATGTCTTTGTGTACGACATGGCGTGGGAGAGACACCCCGTTAGGGCAGAATTCTAGACCCTCTATTTGACTGCAGGAATCAAGCACGATAAGCTGGACAAGTACCGCACGGTGAGTCGAGAGTGGATGGTGAAGTAAATGAGCGTGATCAGAATGTGGCTACATGGGTTGGTAACCTAGGAGGGAGATGGGTTCTTTGACTCGGGTCAAGCATGAGAGGATGCTTACGTTGTTCTCAGCGCGAACCCGAGCACATCATCGGCGGGCTCTTCGTCAAGCGATGGGTCAGTGTACAACTTGGGTATGTGCTGCACCAGCAGGTCGCGGGCAATCTGGACCTGTGAGAGGAAGAAACGTCGAGCGACGCGCCCGGTGACGCAACGTGACGACGAGATTGCAAAGGCGGCATTCACCGGGCCCGTCGGTGGTAGCTAGGAGCGAGTTAGCGACTTGGTCTTCTGCAGAAAACACGACTGAATGAAGTGGTCGAGCCGATCGTCGGACTCATAAGAACCATAATTGGAGGCATCGTTGAGGATGGACGACGAGTCGAGCGCCAGAGAGTCTGAATCAGCGTCGATGTTAAAAGTCTCCGAGTCTGTGCATTGGAAAGGGTTGGGTGGCAGGGGAAATTTTCTGCTCCGTCGAGACTGAGGGCAGTTGTAGTCTGGAGGGTGGGTGAGGGAAACTTGAAGGAAAGTGGTACTTCATCGACTCAAAACGATCCCGAGCACGAGCTTGCTACACGATTATGCGAGTAGCTATTTGATTTGAGCACGCCACGGCTGGGGGATCTGGGTTGCGCGAAGGGTAACCAAGATGGGGCTACTTGGGCTGTCGGGCCTCATTTGCCAGTCGGCCGTCCCTCTCCAAGAATTAGGGCCACATTAGAGGTCTCGGGACAGTGCGCGCAGTGACGGGCAAGGGAAATGGGATGGGCGTGCGGTTTCGAGTCCACGAAAGCTCTCGTCAGGGGATACCGCTACCCAGACCCGTCGCTCTTCCAAGGCCGTGTAGGTAATCATCAACTGTAGCATTCGAGGGAGTGAAACCCTTCCAGCGGTTGGTGCCTATGAGATGGGTCAGGGTGGGTGGGGATTAAAAGGAGGCTGCTTACTATCAGCGAAAGCAGCGATCATCCGAAGACGATCCCACGGGCCAACCGGGCAGTCGAGCTCCTTCCGGGTTGCTCGCCTGCGATGCTTCGTTACCATGCTGTACCGCATCACGAAACTGGCCATGATGTGTCTGGCCCCCTCCATGCACGGTGGCATTGTACGAGAAACATTGATGGGAAGCTATATATGCCAGTGGCACTGACATGTTAGCCTGAGTATGTAGCATGAAATGGGGTCACTTAGTGGTACGGACACAGATCTACATGTTTCTAGAGTGGCACCGGTGGCCTGCTCCCTTCACCAGGAATCAGAAACATGTACTTTGAATTCTGCACTGTGTTCGACGGAGAGTGTCAAGGAAATCATTGCACATGCGTCAGGAGACTCAGGACTCCAGTGGCTCGGAGGCAGTGATGGCACGTGCGTCAGAACGAAGAGATCAATTTTCCAACTCCGCAAACATGAACAGCCAATACGGTCGCTTGTTCTTGCAGTCCACCTTCGTTTTACCTGTGTCTGTTGGCTATGATACAGACAACGTCCTGAAGGTGCTGAAATCGGACGACTGCTTAAGAAAGTTTGCCAAGCGAGCAA
>JBBPOK010000837.1:0-10744 GCA_038091415.1 Leccinum variicolor | reverse complement strand
TTCGCTTCATAGAACTATGTGTGCCATTGTGTGGACATGTGCAAGGGAAGGGCATCGCTCACAACACCAACATTGCTCCATCAAGCTCGTTATTCGCTTCCTCGCTGTCTCGAGAGACTCTGACCCGGGTACGGCTCACCCACAGGAACTCAAGGGAGGGGGTGACGAGTGCCTTACCTGTGCTATCCTTACTCGAGACCTCACTGACACAGCGCCGACTCAGAGGAGGTTTGCTCTCTGGTGTTTCACTGGCGAGACCGTCATCTAGGGCGACTGCGCGGTCAGCCTGTTCCTGGGCGGCAAGTACCTTGGCGTCTGTGAGAACTCAAGAACAACACCCTTTACCAGGCGAGTACACCCTGCCCTCCCATCTCCTTCGAATCCCTGACCCGTCAGCAAGTCGCGCAGCAGGCCTTCCGCTTCTGTCTCAAGCACCAGCGCAGGGTCGAGTTCCGTCGCCTGTGTGAGACACTCTGTCTTCACCTCGGCACCAAGCCACACCACAACCTATCGGACTCAGACATTCCTCCAGCACCACCTCGACACCCGCTTTGCCCAATTCCAGTCGGGTAGCATACCGTCGAAGACAACCCCCACTCCAAAAGTACTCGCCTTGCCGCCCTCCTTGGGCTACCCAAGGCGCCTACTTGCGCGGTCTCCTCAAAGATGTTGTAAGTCCCCATCCTTTCCTCACTCTGTACCAGCGACTGCCCATATGCTGGATACCGCGCCCTACTCTCCCGCCTACTCTCCCAGGTCTCCCAGGTCTACGGCCCTGCTCATTAATTCCCTCGACAATGTTTGCCTCGAACAACTCGAAGCCTACCTGCTCGCCGTGGCGAACTCTGCATTCGTGTAGACCGTGCCACAGAGACCACCTGCATTATCGACGAACCCTTTCCCCACTCTGACAAGTTCGCCGTTTCCAGTCAGAGCAGTTCCTCACACCACCGTCGTCCAGCCGAGCTCGTGCGGACCCGCTTGAGCACTCGCAATGGTGTCCACAACATTGTGCCCGTAATCGACCGGTGCTCTCCCCCGATGAACAAGCTGTGCGCCAGTTTGCCCAGTTTACCGAGCTTGTCGTCGCGGCCAATGCCGATCCCTTGCAGGACGAGTATAGGGCGCACCGGGGAACGTTGTTAGCTGCGCGCAAGTAAGAGTTTGAGAGACAAGGGTGGTGGCGGAGCAGAAGATGGAGGAGGAGGAGGAGGAGGAGGAGGAGTGGGAGAAAGCCGAGGTCGGTGAGTGTTTCTTGGTCGATGTCGGTTTATGTAGTGACTGCCGAACAGAATGAAGTGCGGTGGAAGAGGTCGAGGCGGTGAAGAAACGGCAAGAGGAGGAACGGTTGCCGGAACAGCGTCGACGACGCGAGATGGAGTGAGCTGCTGCACTGGAAGAAGCGCGCGCAAGAAGGCAAGAGACGTAGAAACGTGCAAAGATGCGTGCGCATACTGCCAAGATCGGTCCTGCGGTTCCGCTTGCCCAGGGGCTTCGACTACGGCGAACACAACAGCAATGGACGGCCTCGCACCTGCACATTCACGGAGTCCGGCGCTGTTGCCTGTGACTGCGACGAGTGGGGGTCCACCGAGGATCGGAGGCGGCGCGTGGCATCAACGTGTGGCCAAGAAGGAGCGTGGGGAGCGGGCGCCCGGGTCACCCGTTGCCGCTGGTCGCCCGCTGCTACCAGTGCTGTGTTGCCACTTTCCGAAAGCAGGAGGGACGCAGATGGGTTCGAGACATTTCCGGAGAACAAGGTGTGCCGTTCCAGAATAAGCAGACAGATCTGAGATTGATGGGCTGTGGTGGGGTCGAGTATTCTTTCTGTCTTTTCATTGCACCATATCTGCGCTTTTTCCTTTTTTCTCTTTGCTTTGCTCCCATGATTCATTTTTGTGCTTACCAAAAAATACCATGGATTCACTGTATCCATCAAGGTTGTAGCCTACTATGATGATTATCAGGTGTTGTCGGGAATGTTTCACCTCTGTCAATCTTTCTCATCATCAGTGTTGTCGAGGCTCAGTATTTGCAAAGCACTAATGTTTCTGCTCCACATCTTCATACAAATGTTTAACAGTTCCATTGATGAATGGACCTGTTAAACAGTTAAACAGTTAAAGATGACCAGGCACATTTCATTTCAACATTTTTCTTTGCTCTTTGTCTTCTACATACAAAACAACTTCATTTCTGACTTCCATACTAGATTCTTAGGTCCTTTAGGTCCTTAGGCTTCCTCTTAGGCTTCCTAAGGGTGTTCATTACATTGCTAAGAATAGAGGGTTATTGATTAAAAATCAAAGATGTGCTTAACATACTCATCTGATTCTGAAGAATGACATTTGAAATCATCTCTACCTTTTCTTTGTTGGATGCTTTACCATACTGATCAAAAATTCCCTTCATTGCTGATTTCACCTTCTTGGGTGTATTTGATGCCTTGTACTTTTGAGAAGCGGATAGAAGTGGATGGGGATCCTTTTGATGGAAAAGATAGAAAGAATGCTGCAGAATGAGCAGTAGATCTACAAAGCAATAAAACAATACATTTTTGTTTGTTTTGTGTCAAAAAAAACACATAGAAGAAAATTTTATATACCAATAGCAGTTTGAAGGATTGTCTTCCATGTACCCAGATTTATCTATAATTGTCAATTTTATTGGAATACAAAATGAAGTTCATGAGAAATTTACAATACTATTAGGTTTCAGCATGTAAGATTTCCCATAACGAATTTGAGACTGAATAATAAAATGTTATAACGAAACACAAATGCAATCAATACACATACTGTTTGATTGTGAATAATCTCACAATAACATTTTGGATTAAAATATATAAAATATCATGAAAATAAATTCACCTCCTACAAATTTAGAAAGATAGAATCAAAATTGAAGCTGTACAATAAACACTTACAGACTAAAATCAACATAAATAATTATGTTGGATTGTTGATCAGATGTGAAAATATTATCACAAGAGTAGTGAAGAACATACATTCTGCAAGTAATAAACCAATGTTTGAAGCACAATATAAGATTATAAGAATGCAGCCAGAAATAATAAACAAGAGGACTTACAGCCTTAAGATTATCAAGTGAGTAGAAATAAAAAAAATCACATCAAAACAAAAAATATACTGCCTACCATCTGAGAGAAATGCACAATATTTATCATCAGTATAATTAATGCTTCATCATATTGAATATGTACTTTCTATAATTGTTAGAAATGAACTGTTAGAATGTTAATAAAAATTTCACAAGAAAACATAGCTCATAGTCTGTAAGAAATGGAACACATAGTCTGAATGACTTGATTAAATTGACAATAATAGAAAGCTCACCAGCTAAATGGATCAGAATAAAAGTAAGTTGAAAATGTACATCAATCATAGTAATAAATCATTAATTTGATACAACACACCATCTATAAACAAAAAGTGAGCAGAAAAAAAAGTTAACATGTGAAATTGCAGCATAAGAATGTTGAATGATATATAACTTACCAACTGTTATGTGAAAATGGAACAAAATAAAGGTATTGTCACAATTAATGCTGTTTCAATTGTTTCATGATGTGAAACTTACAAACTATTAATCATGGAGTGGATTGCAGAAGAAATGGAAATAATATGATTAGCATCAGCACTGTCTGGAACAGTCTAGAATTCACAGTGTACAACTCACTTCCTGTCATTCCCAGAGAAGAATGGTGAATAAATAGACATAGTTTGGTCAGTATCACTGCCCTCTGATACATTCAATGCACAACTGACTTTCTATGATTTCCAGACAAGATTAAAATATAGATGGACATGGCATGATCAGCAGCACAACTCTCTGGCACATTCCACATTCCACAACTCACATACTATAATGTCCAAAAGATAATGGACAATGAATGGACATGGCATCATCAGCATCACTACTCTTTGATACATTTCACAATGCTCAACTAACTGTCTGTCATTGACATAGGAGAATGGAGAATAAATGGACATGGCATCATCAGCATTACTGCTCTTTGACATATTCCACAATGCACAACTCACATCCTGTCATTTCCAGAGCAGAATGTAGAATAAATGGTTATTCCAATCATCAGAATCACAACTCTATTACATTCCACTCACATCCTGTTATTTCCAGAGCAGAATGTAGAATGAATGGTCATTCCAGGAGTCATCAGAATCTCCATTTTCTGTCACATTCCACAATGCAGAACTCACATCCTGTGATTTCCAGAGCATAATGAAAGGACATGGCATTATCAGCATCACTACTCTCTGCACATTTCACAATACACAACTGACACGCTGTTATTTGCAGAGAAGAATGGATGATAGATGGACATGGCATCATCAGTATCACCACTCCAAGTCTCTGCCACATTCCACAATGCACAACTCACTAACTGTCATTTCCAGAGTAGAATGGACAATGAATGGACAATAATCAACATCACCACTCTCTGCCACATTCCAGTGCACAACTCACTGACTGTCATTTCCAGAGCAGAATGGACAATAAATGGACATATCATATCAGCATTACCACTCTCTGCCATATTCCACAATGCACAACTCACTATCTGTCATTTACAAAGGATAATGGAGAATAAATAGACATGAAATCATTGGCATTACTTCTTTCTGGCATATTCCACAATGCACAACTTACATACTGTCATTTCCAGAGCAGAAATGAGAATGAATGGACATGGCATCATCAGCATCACCACTCTGTAGTACATTCAAAAATGCACAACTCACTGTCTGTGATTTTCAGAGCAGAATGGTGTATGAATGGACATCAAATCATCAGCATGACCACTTTCTGTCACATTTCACAATGCACAACTTACATCCTGTAATTTCCAGAGCAGAATGGAGAATGAAAGGACATCGAATTATCAGCATTATTACTCTCTGGCACATTTCACAATACACAACTCACACCCTGTCATTTCCAGAGCAGAATGGAGAATGAATAGACATGGAGTCATCACTTTCTGATACCTTTCACAATGCACAACTCACATACTGTCATTTTCAGAGTAGGATGGACAATAAATGGACAATCATCAACATCACCACTCTGCCACATTTCACAATGTACAACTCACTGTCTGCCATTTTTCAGATGAGAATGGAGAATGAATGGATGATGTTGGCATCATTAGTATCACCACTCTCTGCCACATTCCACATTCTATATTCTACAACTCACTCGCTGTCATTTCCACCAGAGAATGAATGAACATGACATCATCAGCATCACCCCTCTCTGCTATATTCTACAATGTACAACTCACATACTGTCATTTTCAGAAGAGAATGGAGAATGAATGGATATCACATCATCAGCATCACTCCTCTCTGGTAAATTCCACAATGCACAACTCACATACTGTCATTTCCAGAGCAGAATGGAGAATAGATGGACATGGCATCACATCAGCATTGCCACTGTCTGGCATATCCCACAATGCACAACTCACACACTGTCATTTCCAGAGCAGAATGGAGAATGAATGCACATGGCATCATCAGCATTTCCACTCTCTGGAATATCCCACAACTTGAATATACAACTCACACCCTGTCATTTCCAGAGCAGAATGAAGAATGAATGGACATGGCATCATTAGCATCACTCCTCTCTTATATTCCACAACATTTGCACAACTCACATGCTGTCATTTCCAGACCAGAATGGAGAATGAATGGATATGGTATCATCAGCATTGCCACTCTCTGGCCTATCCCACAATGCACAACTCACACCCTGTCATTGCCAGAGCAGAATGGACAATGTTGGCATCATCAGCATCACCATTCCATATTCCACAATGCACAACTCACTCTCTGTCATTTCCAGAGCAGAATGGAGAATGAATGGACATGGCATCATCAGCATCACCACTCTCTTCCACATTCCATATTGCACAACTCACATCCTGTTATTTCTAGAGCAGAAGAGAGAATGAATGACAAGGCATCATCAGTATCACCAATTTCTGCCACATCTACAATCTGCAACTCACATACTATCATTTCCAGAACAGAATCAAGTAATATATGTCAAATATATATTTGCTGGAATGACCTGAATCTCACTTTCTATAATTCCCTCAGTGGGATGAAAATAATTAGTACATATTCAATTTTACTATATGAGCTAATTTATATAAAATTTGTCTCACCCAAAAGTGTGGAAACCATCTTGCCAGTTTTTGAGGATCCAGAATGCCCATGCTGTGTACACAAAGTGCAGATTGAGGCAGCTTGTCTATTTCAAGTATGACACTTATTATTACATTAGCCTTTGTAAAGATTAATATTCAACATTCAATGCTTACTCTTGAACTGCATATCTAATGCACAGTGCTATGTTTGTTTCTTGGGCAGTTACAAATAGCATTTGCAAAGCCTCCTCGTTCAAAGCTCCTGCTGTATTCTCCAGTAGCATCTCACATCCCTCATTTGAGTTGTGCATCCCTTGCACCCATGCAAATTATGTCAGCTGAATCATGTTATTAGACAAGAGAATACTAATACCTCCAATCCGAACACTATTTTTTGGTGCATAGTTCAGTTTAGACAGACGACCCCATATATCAGCATTGTTGAAAATTCCATCCATGAGCTCATGTGCCTTTGCTACCTTCTCCTGTATTGGCAGCTTTCGAGCATTACCGGATAGTGTGGCCATGGCTACAGCCAGCAATGCATCAAACTTGGTGAATAACACGATAACAGGCACTGGCCAAGCTGTGAGCTGAACAAAATCTTGGTAAAAATGAGCCCACCTTTTCTGGTATCACACTCATCAAAAAACATCTCCTCGGAGCGTTGGATCGCCCGATCCAATTTATCCATTGGGATACAGTACCTACATAGAGTATCAATGACCGCTTCCCCCAACTGATCAAGCTAGTACCAGATGGCATGAATGCGTTTCTTGAGCAATGTCGTGTTTGCACGATCAGAAATGAAGTCCTTGAGTTGTTCGAATTCACGTGCGGAACCAGCCTCGAAGCCCCGCGAGTCATGGAAGACGAATTTGTCATTGCTCCGGAAAATCAACTCATTCTCGATCTTGTGCTCCCCGCGCTAGCGTGTATTTGTAACAATGTGTGTCAAGACCGAGTCCAGTATGTCGTGATACTCACACCCCTGCATCCCTCGACCTGTGTCAAATCAATCTGGTCGCTCGGTTTGGTCGGCCAGTCATCCAGATCTATCAAACTAGGCACGCACCTTGTTTCCCTCTCCATCATAAACCTCCGGATTTTCGGTAGTGTTACAGATCGCGCGGAGAATGGTCGTCTTGCCAGCGTTCGCCCGCCCAATGATAAGGATCCTGAAGCGGCCGAATTTCTCTCGGATGTTTTCGAAACCGCCGGTCTGGTTTGTCTCTGAGTTCGAGTTCGAGTTCATATCTGGATTCTAAGCCTGAGCGTATTGTTGAAGAAACTGTGGAACAGTGAGGGCGAGGGAGGAAGAAGAAGTGCGCGCCACGTCGATCGATCTTCATCTACATCCGACATCCGTTTCCAGTGGCAGGAGTCACACTAGTCACGGTCGGGTGTCCGGTCAGTGTGACCCGTGACATGGCTGATCAAACCAACACCCAATGCAACTGTTACACCAGACCGTTTTGCGTTTCATTAATGCAATGCTGGTAACTTGCAGACAAGCGAGCACCGACCGTATACTAGTTGTGCGGCCTCGTGCCGCGTTATTTGCGCGCGTTGTAAGGATCCCGGACCGCCTATGCGCCGACCCGCTCTATGACGGTACTAGACTCTAGTACAGTAAGCCCGACGATGGACTTCGAAAGCAGCTCATTTTTACTGCTCTATCTCTCTCTCAGAATCAGTCTGACCTCGCGCTCTCCGTCCGTCGTACCGATCCGTTGCCGTTCACCCCGTCTGTCGTCGACCCTCTTTTTATAGCCGATTCCGCTTTCATCAAGCCCCTCCCCACAACTCCCCCCTTGAAGGCCGGGTCATGCTGTGTTGCCCATCTACACCATCGTGCCGTATTTTTTTGCAGAGGTGCACTCAGAAGTCATGCTTGCGACCGAATAGGCTGTGTCTCGGATGCATTGATTCCACATAAATTGCCAGTGAAGTAGTAGAAGCGTACTGCGAGCGGGAACTCTCTTATTGTAATCAACGCGGAACGAATTCTTGATTATCATGTTCTCTCAAATTCGGGGCCACATTTTCACCAGGCGAAAGGGTGGGCATAAGGAAGCAGACATAAAACAGGAGCTCAATGCCGCATGAACAAAAACAAGGGAAGCAAAACATAGGCCAGAAGAAAAAATTAACCAGTCATTAAGTAAGGGAGGAGCTTACTTAAGTAGACGATCGTAGTAGGATGCAGATGTGACATCGGAAATCCGGGCGAGATGAAGCTAAAGGGCAGGCAGCCATCACCCCGAAGCTAATGTCACAAGTAATCAGAATCGTCCTCCTTCTTGTCTGCACCGTCCTTGTCGATCTCATCGGTCGATATACGAATCTGACCTTGTTCATGCCCCTTGATATCTTCCGCAATCAGAGCACGCGCGTCGTCGACTCGTCGACTCCGAGAGGACTGCTCTTGAATTTGCTTGGACCTTTGGCGATAGCTGGGGGTCGTGCCGCTGTCGTGCTCGTGCTCGCGTTTGTGTTCATTCCCGTGCCAGAACCAGAGACCGGGGAAGATATGCCCGACAGCGCTACGGCAACGGGCCTTACAGCAGCCGCAGCAATCAGACGACGCTTTCGTTCTAACAAGACAGCTTCGAGCCTGAGAGAGGGTGCAGGGGACGTGGTCCGGGACGTAGCAGCGCTCAGGGAACCGACGAGCGTAGTAGCGGGACCAGAACTGCTGACGGGACGCTTCCTCATGAACGATGTCGTAGACCGAGGGGGGCGTGCTCGGATCCGAGACTGTTTCACGCCAACAATACCGATACCGAGGAGACGCCGGATTGTCTGGGTGTGCGCAAATCTGGCTTGGCTCTGGGTCCGTCGCTGGCGGTGGCGATGATCACTTGAGGCGCCTCGACGGGCATGGGTGGGATATCGGCGATAGGTCCCGTAGATATGTTCGATTGAGTCACTTGACCGGTGTTGAGTGGGCGGAGGACTGGACTAATCGGGGCCACCACGTCGGTGATCTGAGGTGTGATGCCGGCAAGAGTTTCAGTCACGATCTAACTTTTGGGTATTAGCGTGCTCGGATAGAGGATATTGTTCCGTTAGCGGCCTCGAAGTCGAATTCATCTTATATCAATATTTCTTCACCGTTCAGGTCTAAAGTCGAAAGTCAGACGACGCGAACATGGAGAAAAATCATAACCAACCTTCAAGTACGTCTTCGAGAGTGAACCGAGAGACAATGGTCATGTATGAACGACCTTGGAATCTGTCCAAGAGAGGTTCGTTGTTTGGAGCAAAGGGAACCTTGTTAAGAGGGAGCATTAGGAATGCGCATGTAGGGAGAAAATAACACTACCTCGGGGGTCGAGCATGACGCACTGGTATGGGCAAGTGGTAACATACTTGTTTAACGGCAAGGATGCCGATAATCTTTTCGATACTTTCCATACGGCCAGAAGGGTCGACGACGGTCTGAGACGACGGTCAGAGTCTCGTTGACGATCGTGTTTGCGAGCAAGAGGGTGACCGGAAGGAGGTGGCCGTTCTGGCGGATGTATTTGATCTTTGCGGCATAGCGTTTCTGCTGACTGTGGAAAGAAGGGTGAGATACACTTGAAGCGGGTGTACGATGCTGAGGACGGTGAGCTGAGTTTCATGTAGCCCAACGTCAGACCGGCAAACACGCCTGACAAGAGAACGAGGACGGGAATGAGATAATGAACGTTTTAAATTTTTGTAGATTAGTAGAGAGATTGTCACGCGTCACGCGTCGCGACAACAATCCATGTTAACGTTACCGCTCGACCCCCATGATGTTGACTTGACATCGCTGCGAGCGGCTTTAAGAGCCATCGGCGAGGAAATCTTCAAGGATGGGACTCCCAAATCCCTCGGACCATTTGTCATTGGTTTGACTGGGTAAGTCGGTATAACCTGCAGTCCTTCAGTTCCTCAATACCTCGTTGTTAGCCGCGGAAATGTTTCACAAGTGTGAGGGTCAATGTACAAAATCTGCCTGCCATTGTAAAAATTCAGGTATGGTGGGTGTCTTTATTTAATTGTCCTTGGACGTCTCATTCATGGTTGCCACCTAGATACGACTTGCATAAGGTAGCCGATCTTCGTTCAAAATCCGAAGTCCTCGAGATTGACAAACCATCCAGATATACCTAGTACGCGCTTCACCCGCCGAATATCTCGCTGGAACCGATGGTGGTCACTACGACAACCCACTATTATGAGAATCCGTCTCTGTGCCACCAAGGTACAGAGAACTGATTGAGCATGCATCATTCGCGTATTAGGTAGCTCCGTATCTTTCCCTTTTCCTGAATGGAGTTGGCTGGCTACCTGGCTTCCCTCGTCTCATGATCAACGAAGCATTGACAACAGCACTCGCTCGCGCTGCGGAAGTCGGCATAGGCGACATCAGTTGCGACATTGAAGTGAGTGGCCTCATATGTCTAACATGCTCAGCTAACAGCAATGACCCTCAGGGTGGCCTCGAGTTCATGTCGCGTGCATCCACCCTCTCGGATCCCTTCTTCAAACATCGTCCTCCGACGCTTCCGA
>JBBPOK010000836.1:0-10762 GCA_038091415.1 Leccinum variicolor | reverse complement strand
GGTTGTCTGCTCTTCTGCAGCAGTCCCCCGCTCGGCGAGCTATCGACAAGGCCAAGGATACGAGGATCGAGGTGTTGGAACGTGAGAAGGAGGAGTTGTTGGAGCGCATCAGGGCTCTGAAGAGTAGTCACACGGAGATGGCGACCCCGCAAAGAGTTGTCAGCACGAGCGGCATTTCTCCGATCCATCGGCACGTTCTGTCTATGAGTCTCAAGACACCCAAGACGCCTGGGGCGCCGCTTAGAGATGTAAGTGTCTGACGTCCTCCCATGGCTGAAATCGAGGGTTTACGACGATGCTTGACAGCTTTCGTGGTTGAATGCGACCACTGCGGGTGATCAAAGCGCTTCGCCCCTGTTGGCGGAGATCATGAGACTGCAGATAGAGCTCGACTACGCGAACGATAACATCGATCAGAAGCTGGACGAACTGCAAGAGGCGGGTCTTGACGTCGTAGAGCTCACGAAAAACCTCGAGGATGCGCGTTCCAACGTCGAGTCGCTCGAGAAGGAGAATGCAAGATTGCAGAGGAGAGAGGAGAGGCGGCTTCGTCGACTTGAAAAGCTTCGGTGCCAAAAGTGTTTCGTCAAGATTGACCCTTCGAGATTGCACCGCGCCTATGAAGCGGATGAAAGGTATGGAACAGACACTCCTTGGATGATCGTACCAACGCATTTGTATAGTATTCTTTCCATGGACGCGTCGGGAGTCGACCTCCTGGACAATCCCCCCACGCCGCTCATCAAGACCAGCGAAGCACTCCGCTCGGAACTTCGACACGTGAACACTCAGTTGGACGCCTTGAAGAAACAGTGGCAGGACGAAAAGCGCCAACTCTTGGGCGAAAAGGCTGTCCTTCAGGACGCTGCAAATCGCATGAACATCGAAGTGCGCAATGCGAAGCAGGACGTGAAGAAAGCAATCGAAGCCGAAAGGGAGAGTCGCAGATCAAGAGCGGATACACAAGGGGTAGGAACCTCCGCTTCGTGCTCCTACCTTGCACGAGTTCACCCTGTTTCGTTTGTAGGAGGCCGAGAAGGCAAAGGCAGTCATCGCCGATCTCGAGGCAGAATTACAAGCGGAACGAATGCGACTCCGACAAATGTCCACGGAACAAGATCGCCTGCAACGCGAGATTGGAGACGTTGCTCGACAAATGCAACGCACTGAGACGGTGATCATGACGACGACGTGTTTCGATTCATCGGCTGACTTACAAATCTAGGATATGGATGACGTCAAACATCAGCTACAAAAGGCCAAGCAGGACAATAACGATCTCGAGACCGAGCTTCGAGGTACGCAAGACTGTTTTCATACAAAGTTCTTGCCTGAAAGAGCCGCTACAGGAAACACGAACGCGGAACAGAAAGCCCGACTCTTGGAATCCAAGGTGCGCGAAAATACGTCGGCGATCGAGCAACTGCGTCAGGAACGGTCCATTCTTGCGCGAGATCACAAGGACCTTCAGCAGCGATATGCCCAAGCCTCCGAGGTGCGTCTTTTTTCGTTGTTGTCTGTTGGAACAAGTCTTTACCTGACGCTCGTACGTGCCGTCGTCGCCACCAGCGGGCTCATAAACTTCGAAGCGAATATGCGGCATCTGAGAGATCGCACGAGAACCGACGGCAGCAGCTGGACATCCACCTTGCCGAGATCGAGGAACTCCGACACGCGCTTTCGACTCAAGCGGACGAACTGCAGCGTACGGAGCAAGAAAAGAATCGGATGGTCATGGAAAAGACGGACATCGCTAGAACCATCGCTGTGCTCGAGGCGGAACTGAAACGCGTCCGAAACGACGCGGAGATCTTTGGTCGCGATCTGAAGGCGCTCCGTTCAGAAAAGGAGAAAGCAAAGGAGAAGCAAAAGGAGGAGTCCACGAAGGCGGAGCGTACCAAGAAACAAGCCCAGACACAGATACGTCTGCTCAACGATCAGCTCGAGAGCCAAAAGACGAGGATCAAGCGACTGCAGCAACACGTCTGTTCTACGTGCGTAGTCGCCTCGCTTGTTCTTCATACTATCGTAACAATGTCTGCTTTCAGTGATGACGGTCAGCTCGATGCGCTGAATGTGCAACATAAACGAGAGTGCAAAGGGTTGATCGTCCAGATCCGTTACTTGAAGGCCAAGTTCACGCGAGAATCGACATTGCGGGACAATCTCGGCTATCAAAAGCAATACCTCCTCGTACTCCTGGCGAGTTTCGAAACAAGGTAACGTGAACAAAATCTCTCGTCGCCTCAACCTAACGCATCCGCGACCAGCGACAAACGTATCTTGGCTTGTATATCACGAATAGGATACCCTAAACCTTCACTTGTCGTCACGAAAAAGCGCCGGACCTTTAAGAGTGCAGCGTGGTGCATTGTATTTATTCGGCGTGCAAGGTGCGTTCCTCGCCGGGACACTGTATGCAGGTTCTCAATCTAGTGTAGGTTTGCAAGTAACGCCTGGCGAGAAGCCTGCGCCAACAAGCAAGCCATCACGGACGCCCTGCAAGAAGTTCGTCGACGTAGACCGACGGCTGAGCAAATATGAAATGTTCTGTACTATTGTGTGTTTTTGCGCACCGTGCTAATACATCCTCAAACTCTTGTTGTCTGTGTTTGTATCTTGTCCATGTTGTGTAGTGTGTATTACCATAATAATCTCAGCTCTGAAATCAAACAGGAAATACTACGAAGACTGGGACGGAGGCCGTCGCTGCTTGCGCGTTTCGGAGACGATTTTGACTGCGTCCTTGGAGAATACGTAGGATAAACCACTCCAGATAGTGGTCACGGCGACAAGGGCCCTAGCGAGGATGAATTAGTACGCGCAGAACAGCCAAGCGACTGGCGTACTGCATCTCGGGGAGATATACACTAAGATATGCGGGGGCGATCGGGGCGACGGTCGTGCCAAACATCAACGCAAGCTGTGCGGCAGTGTTGTACTAGTTGTGAAAACACGCAAATAGGCGTTCGAAGCAGCGGACTGACGAAAAGCCATGCACACACCTTGCTGATGGCCGTCGGACGTACTTCGGCGGAAGGGATCGAAAAATCCCAATAACGTTGCCAAGTTTTCTGTATGATATGGAGAGATCGGTCGGTGCGCTCCTCGGTCTGCAGGGAGGCCCGCTTACCGGGTGGGGCAAGGAGGTATAACGGATGTAAAATGCGGACAGGCTAAGGAGCACGTCGCGTCCGATGACGATCGTCGCCAACCACACTGGTCCCCTGGTGAGCCGCAAAGTGATGGATGGAAAGCTCGGGGAATACACACGAGGAAGCATGCCTTTGACGGCGAGCGTGATGGTGAGCGTGGTCATCAACGCCTTGTCGGCGGCGGGATCGAGGATGGTGCCGAGCACGGAGTGCATCTTGAACCGCCTTGCCAAGAATCCGTCGAGCTGTAGTGTGTCAGCGCGCGCGACGGGTCGCGTCGCCGGTTCGGACAAACGAACAACGAGACGTGTAGCTCACGAGATCCGAGAAGCCGGCATAAACGAGCAGGCCGGTGGCAAGATAGAAATCGTCATACAGGATGGACCATCCCAACGCGGGACAGGCGAGGATGCGTGATACGGTCAGCATGTTGGGGATGGTGTAGATGTTTTCGCGCAGAGTGGGTCGTTCACGCAAGGCTTTGGACTGGTTGCTTGGTTCTGGGTCGGCTTTGAGGATTGGAGAAGGACGGAGTGCATGTTGTACGCAAGGTGTCGCTGCGAGATTTCTCCGCAGCTGAAGGGGTGTAAAACGACGAGAAGGAATGCGAGGAGAATGCAAAAGGAGGGACCGAGCACGAAAGAGAGGCAGCAGACGAACAGTCAATACGGAGGTAGACATCAAGAGAGCTTCAAGTTTGTGTACCAAATAGGGATGACCGTCATATTCAAACTAATTTATGTCTACTCGAACTACCCTTTCCCCCTTGCAACGCTCCCGACGACTCCAGTTCACTAAAAGTCCAGATGCAGCGTCACCTATCAAGAAAAACTGTTATGCTCCATGAAATATTTCCGTGCGGGTCAAAGCTTACTTTGGAAACCACCTCCTCTATTTTTCTCCCGAATAGATCAACAAAGTCGCGCATACCTTCAGTAATCTTTTGGGAGCAAGATTGACAGTTCCGTGCTTTCACGGCCTGTACTGTCTTCTCCGCACTGATCTGCACGATTTCTTTGCAAGGCTTGTCTCGCAGCGCCATGAAGGTTTCCTCCATAAAGTCTTCCCACCATTGGAGTGACTCCGAGTCATTGAACAGTGCCAACTTGAATCCGCTGGCAGAGGTGTCGGATAGCTTTGATCTTGTACACAAACAATTGGCAGTGCTCTGGCAGGGGACGCGACTACCATAACCATTTGTGTTGGGTTTCAGCAGCTGATATTGGCCAGACAACCATGAACAGGCCCTTGCACTCCCGTAGTGGGATGTGATCCATGAGAGATCGAGCCTCAGCGTGTATACAGCCTCCCCACACTGCTTGTGGTAGGTGAGCAAGGCAAGCAGGTCACTTGCGGTGAGCAACTCAATCTCTTGGAACCACGATGGGATGAGTGGCTGGGTCAACGTGTATCTTGCAGCGAGCAACGTCTCCTCCCGCAACCGTCCTCGATGCGCAATCGCAAAGCAGCTCAGAGGTGCTGCTTGAAGAATCTTTGGGGATGAGATCGCCTGGAGAGCTTTCTTCTCGATGGCATCAAGAGAATACTTCGTGGCTGCCTCGAGAATATCTATGACATCCCTCAGTACCTCTATCTTAGGGTCTTCTGCCAAAGTGCATGGATAGCAGAAGCGAAGGAGGATATCAAGAGTCTTGCTATTCTCCGTCACGGGAACAACGGCAAGGCCATCCTTGGTCTCCTGATCCTTGCTCGCTTCAGCGGGCTGAGGGATGTCGAAGAGGGATTCAAAGAATGGGGACGCCAGAGAGAGGAAGAGCTTGAAGACACGGAAGTCGATCTTGTCTGAGGAACGCAGGATGATATCAGCCTTTGCGTGATCGAATGGTGCAGATGCGTAGGGAGCCTGGGGGGTTTCAGACATTAAATTGTCGTTGGTGTATATAGAAAAACGCTATGGCAATCCCATGAAGTTAAAGGTGACGAAAAATGAATCACGACATACAGTATTGTCTGTTGCAGGACCGCAAGGAAAACAACAAGCGGGTCAAGGATTTATAGCTTGGCGGAGGGGCCTACCCTCGTGTCCGCAATTGCGCCTTCTGATAGGAACTGCCTGGTGTCCATGAGGCCAAGCGCCACAAGAGTCATATCTTTGAAGGCTAGTCCGATTACGATGACTGCAGCCCTTCGGGAACCAGTTTCTCATCTGAATGGATCAAGTATTTGAATGCGAAGGCCGTAGTACCACCCAGTGACGTGGTATCGATGGGAGAGCAAACCTACCGTCCACCTCGGCTATCTTTCTGTGCGAGTCGTGGTCACATCCAACGGCATTTGGTGAAAACGCTTCAGCCTCATGTTGGCAGACCATGTTCTGAATTCAATCGCGTAAGGATGCTTCCTTGGTTCTTCACAGTAGCGTGTCGAGAGCTACGCAAGTAGACGATTCGAATTCTCCAGGACCGCCATCAAAGTGACTATCCACAGGCAAATTCCTGAATGATCCGCACTGGCCTCCACTGGAGAGGGTGTACAAGTTACACGTCACGGGAGGCGAAATGCACGGAGGGTATAGGTGGAGAAAGGGAACTCACAGTTTAATGCATATTTACCCAAGGATTTCCGCCCCGCTACGTTGGGGTAATAGAACTTCAGGCACCATTCATTGTGAACGATCAGAGAGTCTGCCCTGGATAATGTCACATTGATGGAATATTACTACATAGATAATGATGGTGCTATCTTGGAGTAACGCCGGGGGTGGTGACGCTTATTTGGACCTTCCCACAGTACTTGTGACACGCCCGGGCCGTGTGGACTCATACGTACTTACAACTCTCAACCGATTGGGTGTCGTGACGGCAATCACATCCCCGCCCAGTTCCCCACGAATCTCGGCGGTCGTGGCACGGGGTGATATGGATCGTGATACGTACGACCAGGCGTCTTAGTGCCATTGACGGTACTAGGTAGCAGGTTTGAATGCAACTGGATGTAAAATTTTTCATTCCGGGCGGGTGCGTTGTACAGTTTACAATTTGCCAGCTGATACACGGGGGCGATGAAACTCCATTTCCATTACATCCGAATACCTCTAGAAGGATACATCGAGTTCCACCTAAAACAACAGCGTCTGAGACAAAACCGGACTCAAACAACAAGGGAGAGACATACTGCTTCCGTCGACTTCTCCACTTCCGCCATGAAGTGGTCCCAGATGAACGTGCTCAAATCCAGGTATGCCGCCGGTCGGCAGGTGTGACACGCTGCTGCCGACTCTAGCGCCTCCGCGATCAACAGTGGATCCGTGACCACCTTGGCGCACGGTCGCTCCCGAAGCACTTCCCGCGTGCGTTCCATGTACTCGATGAACCACGCATTCACCTCGTAAATCTTACCGTCCGCCAGCGGCCACGGCAGCGAGTGGTGAAGACAGTCGTCGCACTGGAACCACACCCAGCGGGACGCGAACCCGGGGAACCACGAGAAGTCGGACGTAAGCGAGCACACCGCCAGGCTGCACTTGCGGTGGTACTGGAGAAGCTTGTGGTACACCGAAGCAGGTATGTGCTCCAGCTCCTTGACGTACGGACCAAAAATAGGCGAGCGAAGCGTGTGTCGGGCTGCGAGGCGCGTCTCGGCTTCGAACCCGAAGCGGTAGGCGATGGCGAAGACACGCAATGGTTCGGTTTCCAGGAACGAAGGCTGAACGAGCATTCCCCGCACGCGGCTCATGACGCCCTTCATCGCAAACTTCCTCATCATCTCCAACACGACCTGGATGTCGTCGAGGTTCTCGAGGACGGGGTTGGAAAAGGGGTAGCAGTACTGGAGAACCCTTTCCGTCGTTGTGCCATCCTCGACGAGGTCGATGGTGTCCCGACCCGACTCCTGCCTCACGATCAGCCCCTCGAAAGCGGGGGAGGGTGAGGAGGATCCCGATGCCAGACAACGCTTCAGCAGAGGCGATGACATGGTCAGGAATACCTTGTGGACAGCGAACCGCGCGCCGTCTGACGCGTGGAGAGTAAGGTCTGCGTCTTGGTCGTCAAAGGGAGCACGATAGGGCGTGACTTCGAGTGTCAGAGCTGACATGTCGACGGCGGCTTGAGACACGGACATGGAAGATAATGGAAATGGGTGAGCTCCTGATTGATCGCGCCTCTGATAGATATAACTGTCGCACAAACACGAGTCCGTTGGTATTACATGTGGTTGAGGTCAGTTGTACGCATGGCATGGCGATGACCGGCTGCATCTACTATTGATAGACACGAGGCAGGAGCAAGATTATTCTATTGGTGATGAAGTTCATGTGGAAAGCCGATTTATGAACGTTGAGATTGGAAAGCTCCCTGCGGCTTCGTATGAAGGCTCCTCACGCGTTAGTACGTATACGTTTGATTCCGAACTGAAACAGCAGCCCAACAATCGGATCTAGACCTTGCTGCATCGTTTCGTCAATCATGACACGCGTTAACCATGCCCACAGGCGAATCACTCCCCCTATCTTATCACATTCAATCATGAAATTCAGATTGGTACGATACCGCGACATGCTGACGTCGAGAAAGCTACATGCCAAAAAAAAATTCACTCATTACATACAACTTGCTGTGGTGCATGCCAGGGCAGAATTTCGTCGATGGCACCACGCCGCACCGAAACTCCACCCAATACATTCCTGCGTCATTTGCACAGCCCCTCGTACCTCATGCTTGCTTCGTCAAACCTGACCCCTTTCTTAACGTCAAGAACAATCGAAGGTGAGGAGGGCGGTGTCGTGAATGCAGTGATGTATGAAAACTCGTGTAGATCGAACGATTCAGACGCCGAGGTATTCGTGTCCGTCCCGGGGGATTCGGTGCGTGGGATTCGGAGAGTTACGGAAGCGACCGTGACGGATGTTGTATTCTCGGCAGTTGTCTTGATTGCGTCCTTTACACTGAGTCAGCGGCGCTGTTTGATCTGCAACTTACGCAGACTGCTTTTACCTGTCCCGCTCTCAGACATTCGGCGACCTTGCGACCTTGACGTCTTCCTAGGACTTTGGGGAACACATTGCGGCTCGCAAACATGAAGCCGATTCTCGATTTCCGCGCGATGTTCGACGGCCGACTCGCGGGCCTCTTCAAGTAGCCTCTGGCGTACAGCTCTTCCTTTAACATTTCGCTAGCCAGCGGCGCTAGATCAGAACCGTATCGACTGATATCGTTGGTCAGGGCCAGGAAACCAAAACTTGTCTGTCAATCTTTAGATTACCTGTTGTCGGGGGCAGAACCGTCTGCGTTGCTAAAAGAGTCATCGATACCGATCGTCATCACTTCGGAAATATCGCAATGGTCGTCCGAGGAGTCCAACAGCTCGTCGCCGAGTTCCACAGCTCCTCGAACTCCTGTCGTCCCGCCACGTCTTATATTCGTTCCTTGGGTATCAGTCGGTTTCGGCGGGGAGATCGCAATATCGGCCGCGCAAACGCCGTCGTCGCACGTGCTCAACGTTTGGAAGAGATTTCCGCCATCGAGCTGAAGTACGAGATATCCAGGTTTGGTGGTCTTTATCGTGCCGGCATCCTTGATCACCGATCGCTTGAGCTGCTTTTTTCCCTGGACGTTGGAGAAGAGCCTCTTTTCGGCAGCGAGGAGAACAGGATCAGAAAGGGATATATGTAACCGGTCAGCTGGGATAGTGTGCCGATCGTGGGTATGGCCGCCTGGGGAGAAAAAGAGGGCTGGGCGGCTTCTTGGGTTTGGCGAGGGACGAGGTGTGACGCGATTTAGGTGCCCCGGCAAAAGAGAGGAAAGCGGAAAAGGCATCTTGACGCTGGTGGTGGTTCCGCTCTTGACCGCCGGTTGAAAAAGGAGGCCGGATTTGCAGGCTCTTGGACCGGGTGGCTGACCGAACAATGATCATGGGGCTGACAACTTAGCTCGGTCGTCCAAATGTGCACTGCATTTCTTCGGCCGCGAGGACGACACCTGATATAGATATGGCTTGTCGATGGCGGTGATGCGGAGGATTGTGGATGACGCATCAACGGTGGGGGTGTTCTTATCCTCAGAACATGACCCCGTTATCTGGATACATTTGATCTTACGTGCAAGCTATTCGGGCCCCGGGTCGGTTGGGATCCGACGCAGAAGCATCGGACGAAGGGAATTTCCAGGTTGTCGCGATTACAGTATCTCCGCAATAACATTGAACGGTCTGTAGTACGTACTGCCGAATCCATGAGGACGTCTGGGTCTGCGTTTGGCTAGACTGCATGCTGTAAGACGTCCACTACGATAAGTATCGCCTGCACCCTCAAATTGGCCAAATTATTAGAGCGGTGAGCTCGTGTTCGAAGCTGCTGTCAAGCTACCGTTCATTTGGATGGCATGATTGCGTACGTCCTTGCAACAATAATAGCTCGTATGACGACGAGTAGGAAGGACAGTGGTCGACGATGGTGGGTACGGTTTTTCTGATCGGTAGTTGTTCGCTGTGATGGTATCGCGCAAGGTTGTTGATGAACCAGGATACAAATCACACGAAGAAGATTGGTGGTTGTTACCCTCCAAATGGGTCAGTGTCGCTCCCACTGTGCACTGTACGGCCGCATTTCAGCAAGCAACGTACAAATCGTCAGTTCTGTGGAAGGGTGCGGTGTCGGTTCGGTTCGGGTTGAACGCAACCGGCAAACGTACCGAACGTTCAAGTTGCACTGCCAGTGGACTTAGGGGAACGTTCTGCGTTCCTGGCTCGAGGACCGCCTCAGATCCCGCCGTTGCTGCAGGCTATCAGTAGAATACGCAGAGGAGGGTCTTGTGTGTGTCTCAGACAAAGAGAATGTCTCGGTGCGTGGACCCGAAGCGGTTTATCTCGGGTCAAATGTCACAATTTACGTTTTGCCTTTTACTTTTTCGGGGTGAAACACGCCACCTGAGAGATATCGTACCACAAAAATTATGATTTTACCAGAAATTAGTTTTATGCTTCGACCGGGTATATAACCCCAGGTCCCTCATACAGCACTCAGATCAGTCCCATATCGCTTTTGAAACCATGGCTATTCCCCCCGTATCCGCTGTCGCCCCCGAAGAGTACGACATTCCCCGCCCAAAGGATGTTGGCATCCTCGCTATGGAGGTCTACTTCCCCCGCAGGGTACGCATTGTTGTTCACGCGATACCTCATTCCTTATTCACTTGCCCGGTCTCAGTGCATCTCGGAGGCTGACCTCGAAGTCTTTGACAATGTTCCTGCCGGAAAGTACACCATTGGCCTTGGCCAGGAGTACATGGCTTGCTGTGATGACCGTGAGGACATCAACTCCTTTGCTTTGAACGGTACGTCATACCTTGTCAAGTATCTATCGATCATGCTGACGCGTTCCGTGCAAAGCCGTCAGCGGCCTCCTCGCAAAGTACAACATTGACCCCAAATCCATTGGCCGTATCGATGTCGGCACTGAAACTATCATCGACAAATCCAAGTCAACGAAGACTACGATTATGGACTTATTCGCGGAGTCAGGTAACTTCGATATCGAGGGTGTCGACTCAAAAAACGCTTGCTACGGTTCCACTGCTGCTCTTTTCAACGCCGTTAACTGGATCGAGTCGACGTCATGGGACGGTCGCAATGCTATCGTTGTGGCTGGT
>JBBPOK010000835.1:0-10780 GCA_038091415.1 Leccinum variicolor | reverse complement strand
GAGTCATGGCATATAGTAATGAGAGGAGTATGTAAAGAAGGAGGAACAAAGACTTTGTTTTGTGAATTTAATAAGAGATTGTTATCTAACCGGTAATCCGGTAGTCCGTTGAGACTAGTATTTTTTGTCTCTTTTTGTATTTTATCAAGAAAAGAAGAAGAAAGATGAACATCATTAATGAATACATGAGGTGGAAGTACTGTAATGTTTTCGTTTAAATTAGATACCGCATCTCCGTGATCCGGTCTACGAGATAAGGCATCAGCCCGAGAATTGGTAGTTTCCGGTTTATATATCATAACATAATTAAACTCTTGGAGTACTGCATGCCAGCGTGCTTGTCTAGCGGACAATGTCTGTGGGTTTTTCCAGTACTCCAGATTTTTGTGATCAGTCCATATCTCAAATTTTGGTCTACCGACAAGATAATGCCACCACTCTTTGAGAGCGCAGATTACTGCTAAAAGTTCTTTATTGTAAATAGGGTAGTTTCGCTCTGCGGCGTCGAATGAATGTGAGATAAAAGCACTTGGTCTCCATAGTCCGTCATCGCACAAGACCGAGAGCACCGCTCCGGTAGCTATGTCTGATGCATCGGTCTCTATCCGGATATTCTTGTCCTGATCCGGGTATGCCAACTTGAATAGCAGTGCTTCTTCGAACTTTTGCTTCAAGGCTTGGAACACCCGCTCCTGATCTTCCATCCACACCCAGGACTGTTCCTTCCGGGTTAATAAGGTTAAGAGTTTGCTGATATTGGCAAATCCATCAATGAATTGCTGGTAATAGTTACATAGTCCGAGGAAGGACTGAACCTGCTTCACGGTCTTTGGTACCGGCCAGTCCGCGATTGCCTTGGTCTTGTCTCCTTGCATGTCGACCTCTTCTTTAGATACCACCATACCCAAGTAATCGTGACCTTCTTTTGGAAGAAATGGCACTTAGAAGGCTTCGCAAATAAATTCTTCTCCCAGAGACCTTTCAGGACTTCCCGGACTATTTTGGCATGCTCTTCCTGAGAGAGACTGCCGGTGAAAATACATAGATCATCAAGATATTTTGCGACATTACGATGCATGTCATGAAATATGTCGTTCATTATTGCTTGGAATGTGGATGGCGCATTGGTGTAACCGAAATACATAACTGTCGGTTCATAAGCTCCGAGTGGTGTAATGAAAGCACCTTTCCACTCATCACCGGCCTTCATCTGGACATTGTTATATCCCCACCACAAGTCTAGCATGGTGAACATGTCCGCTCCTTTAAACTGATCAATCAGCGTCAGGATGAGCGGTAGCAGATAATTATTTTTTATGGTTCCTTCGTTTAAATACCAATAGTCCATTACCAGCTGTTTCTGTCCATCCTCAACCAATAAGGACTATGGCACCTCAACAAGGGGACAGAGACTTAGGAGGGGAATGTGTAGGATGGAGGGAATCCAACCAGAACAAGACTGGCTTGTTCGGTTGTTGTATTCAAGTATTTATACTACTGATACATGTGCACAGACCAGCTTAGGGCAGGTCTGAATAAGCTATGCTAACTATTATGGTAAGTGTCCACCAAGTGGTACGAGAATAAAGGTACAGGTCACGTGATGCTGACTAAGCAGGTCATGTGACATAAAAGAAAGTGAACGATGAAGCTGATGTAAGAGGTCACGTGATTAGGTCACGTGACTGATTAAGTAAGAAAATGAAGAGAGAAACGAAAGGTTTGTAACAGTGTTTTGCTGATGAAGCGTTGGACATGAGTCAAAAACCGGTCAGCCCACATCCATCGTTGATTAGGTTTCGCCAAGGGTTGCATGATAAGATGGAGTTGCACGATAGAATGACCTGCTGACTGTCAAGTTAGAAAATACGCTGGCAATGAACTTGAAATCGTGCTCCCCTTTCATACCACTCGTCGGCTACGCATATGAATGATCGGTATACATTATGACTGTGTCGTAACACCCATACAGCCACTCGCCTTCCGGGGGCAATGCATGGAGAGTCTATGCAGGGAGTATGGAATATGTGTGGAACTTGGTCGTTTGCAGGCGAAGTTTGAACCACACTTGAATGTGCTCGAATGGGAGAGAAAAATTTGATGCTGTTCGGATACTGCCAATTGGATGCACAGCATGAACTCCTTTGGCTCGCTCATGAGAGTAGAAATCAGCAAGGGCCGCTCATCAATCCGGAAGTCCGAACAGCTCGGCAGCAGCAGTGATGGAGATAGTTGAACATATTGAGGGGTCATAACCAAGGTTGAAGGCCACTCTCCTGACGGAAAAGCTATGATACGGCAAAGGCGCATGTTCCTCTTTTGACGACTTCAGAGCCGTCCGGGGTTTATATGGTTCTGTAATCTCGTTGTCGTCAGGATGACCAGCATCCCTGTTCCCTTCATCCAGAGTATCATTACAGGTATGAGTCTTCAGAGATAAAGTGAGATCGAAGTTTCTACACTTCTTCAAATGGTCGAGTTGCCGGCACATCTGAGGGTTGTAATTTTTGTTATTGCTTCCACGCACCGGGTCCTTGATTTGCTCTATATGTGCGTGCTCAGTAAGGTCAGCAGACCACTGGATAATGGCGCCGACCCTGGGAATACTTGGCGTGATGCTTTGCATCAATTCCAATTTGGGAATATGCTGGCAATTGTCGATGCATCTTCCACCTTTTCTTTGACGTAGGCCGGCATCCATGATAGCATCCTTGTGTGCATGAAACTTGTGCAAGGAAGACGTGATGAGAGCAAGATCATCGTCCGTGATCTTGTATGCCTGCACGCGGTATCGGAAATCCATAAGCGCTCTGATCGTGATGACCATGTCATGAGGTATAGAGCTGGCGATAACTGCAATAACAAAGTGTTGCATGTCATGGTATGTACAGCCTGTGACCTGTTTGAGTGACAAAACACCTACTTTGAAATGAGAGAACTCTGTAATGGGATGGAGTACAGAGAATCTGAAAGCAATTTCGGCCAGGCCCAACGCATTGATGCTCCACTTGAGGTTGTGATCACCAAACTGTTTGTGAAGGTGGTGGAGCAGCTCGGCAGTAAGAAATTGACTGGGACAAGATAAGGAAAAGTTACGGAAAAAGGGTTGGTCAACACCGTTCAAACGGAACTTCTGTGCTTCTCGGAAGAACACCTCAACATCTTGGGGATCCACTTTTGTAGCTATAACCGCAAGTTCGGCAAGTGTATTTGACGCGATGCGCGGCTCATATTGAAATGAATTCCCGAATTGTTTATACATGGCTGTCATCATTGGTGATGTTTTCCCCCTGACGCCAGCAAGCATGGCTGCTTCGGGCGTGTCGACAATATAACTTGCTATGGGGGTGAAGCAGTACCTTTGGTAGCCCCGGGGGTCGGATAACATGGCCCCAATCATGGCGGCACATTTCAACGGCTCAAGAATAATATCTAGACAGTGGTGAATAAGATGATTGAAGTAACCAAAGTCCGGTCAGACTATCAGACTAGCACTCGGGGGCTGACGACCACACTTGGAAGAGAAAAGGATCTTGGGATCGAAGCGAAGGACTTTGGCAATATGCTCAAGAGGTCAAAGCTGGGTCTACCAGCTATGACCGCCTCGAGTATTTATACATTAGACTGACATCCAGACTACATGAGGTATGATCTACATAATGATATAAGGGAGTGGTTAGTAATGTAATGATAGTGGAAACGTCATAGTAATGTAGTGACGTCGGGGATGAGGGTTGAGGGTAAGTCACCTGACCTTAGTCCAAGTGTCGGTATGTCCGGACTCTAGTCCTGGCTGTCGGTGATGCCGGACTGTGCTCCGGAGTGTGATCGGTAGGTCGGACTAGAGGTGATTTACAACAACGATTCTTGAGTACTCCCTTCATGCGCTTGTTTTTGTGAGGAAATTTCGGCACAGGGAGGAGTGCGGTGAGCAGAAAGGCATGGGAGGATAATTTGAGATGAGTGGCCATCTTGATGTTGGCCAGGCTGATGAGGAGGGGGTGGACATGGTCGTCCATCAAGACCGAGATGTTGGTTTTGTCCGAAGAAAGTATGGTTCCGAGTAAGGTCACGCCCTGAGGAAGCTGGGACTAGTGGAAGTCAGTACAAGTTCTCGTAAAAGATAATTTACTGACCTGCATCTCCCAAGCATCATTTCCTGACATCCATTCAGTATAGACTGGTAAAGACGTTTGGCTGTCTTGTACATCCAATATGGTACAAGCTTGATTGCATTTGTAAACACTGTCGGATTGTTGAGCAAATATTCCAGGAGTTTGAGCGGATCACGCCAGTAGGTAATCTCAAGAAGTGTGCTCATATTGCTGATGGAAATTTCATCGAGATGCATGGCCCTGGAACGGTCATCCTAGAACAGCCATTTGGCAATCAGAAACCAATCAAACTTGTTTTGGAAGGAGTTTGGTATTCCCCATCTACCTTTTGTCAACTTCTGTCCATGAATCAATCTTGAAAGGGTTACAAGATCACGATCGGCAAAACCAATGATCTCTTTGACAAACAAGGTTGTTTGCTCATCCGGGTGTTTGCCTCATCTCCAAACAACATTCTCCACTGGATTCGGTCTGTTCTGATCACTCCAGATAGAAATGCCTCCACCTTGCAGGACTTGGAATCATACAAACTTTGGCATCATCGTTTTGGACATCTGTCACAGAACACTCTTTGACACGTTCACATGGGTCCTAAGGTTATTCCGAAAATGTTACCCACTCCACTTACACCTGCTTCACCATGCCCTGGTTGCCTCCTTCAAGGCTGGCAAGGCATATGAATAGAACGGAACCTTCCTATTTCCGAGAAGCAATCTTCTCGAGTTCTTGGTCTCATTCATATAGACCTGGTTGAATTACCTACCGAGTCACAGTCTCATGCTCGCATTACCTCTATACGTTCGGACCATGGTGGACAGTTTATGGTTTCTACCCTTCAAGATTTCTTTCAAGAAAAGGGTATGAAAAATCACAATAGCATCACAATATAATTTTAACAATGTCAAATGTCCATAATTTCGAAGGAAATTTCAGTTTTTTGTCAGTTTTAAACTGGTTGCCAAAAGACTAGTTTAAACCAGTTTTGGTCTTGGTTTTATGATTTTAGGGTTTTAAAAAACTGGTTTTGGTCTGATTTTATTTAAAACCATCAAAAAACCAAACCAGACTGGACCTTAACACACTAGCC
Organism: Leccinum variicolor; assembly: GCA_038091415.1. NCBI lineage: Eukaryota > Fungi > Basidiomycota > Agaricomycetes > Boletales > Boletaceae > Leccinum > Leccinum variicolor. The sequence goes on along the minus strand of JBBPOK010000835.1, from coordinate 5,578 downwards.
ACCTTTGATGAATTCACATTTCCATATTGTATGAAGAAGCAAGCAGACATTCCTTCCGCCATTCCTCTTCCTCCCACAGATACAGATCTGGATGCCGAGAAAGATTCAACAACTACTCAACCTGGAATTCCACCGGAACAACTAATAGTACCCTGATGAGTCAGGTCATACCAATTCTGATACCACAGATTAACCTCGACCCCATTCAACAACCCAATCCTAATCATTTCTACCCACGAGCTGATACCTCGCCTTCTAATTCCACACCATGGGATTTATCGAAGACTTATGATCTTCCCCTCACATTTTATTGGAGATTCCTTTATCACCACTCAATCTGAATTCTGGAGGAGATGTTCATGTTCCCTCCAAGTTGTCTAAAACCCGCACCAGTCAGGAAGTACATTTCAAAACTTCTCCTGACAGATGCCACCAGTACAAATGTTACAAGGCACCAGGACATGCTGATGATGGAACTGAGCTTCCTTCTTCGCCTTGTGGAACACTCCTTGGAGATTCACTTCCCTGTATCAACTGCTCTATCAACGGTCCTTCTAATACTGCTAAGCAGTATCACCGAAGTAACTGGTATGCGCCTGTGACAGTGGACATCAGATCAAACTCTTCCTGAATTCTGGATGCAACCACATCAGCACCGCCCTACACAGACTGCACGAGAGGCACCACCTACTCATATGCAGACATCTAACAGAATTTCCACATGCTGGATCTTACTGGATAATATGTATGGAGATTACACGCCAATTGAGATTGAGCATAATAATTTACAGCAAGATAGGGCAATGTCTCCTATTCAGGAGGAGTCTATTCCCACAACACATGTGGAGATCTCCATGGATATTTCCACCAATTCCATCCCTACTAACAAAGAGGACATGGATCTTGGTGAGCTGTATTTCAACAAATGGATGCAAACACATATGGCAGCTGCTGCTGTAGCCATTGGCGATATACCAGTTCACTACCGGGATGTAGCTAAAATGCCCAAAGCTGACCAGCCTATATAGCAAAAGGCAATGGAAGAAGAAATGAAATCTGTAAGAGATCGGAAAGTTTGGGATCTTGTAGATCTACCTCTAGATCACAAAACTATCAAGGTAGAAGCCATGCTCCTTCTGGTGAAATTGCCGAAGGAAATGGATTTCCTTGCACACAGCTTCAACCAGTCTGATTCCACTGCGGCAACTAGCAATATGCATACTTCATTGGTAACAAACCTAATCTCACAAACACCCTAACAAGCCAAATCAGGGTGGTAAGGAGTCCACTAAGAAGATTTCCGCAGTTAAATGCAACTTGGAGCATGACCCACCCGACCGATCATTTGGTGTCCAAGCAAGAGGAGAAACGGAACAAGAGGTTGAGGGATTGGAGGAAGAAAAAAAAAAAAGGCCATTATGTAGCCTCTCTCACTACCATCCCAGCCCCCGATCCTCGCCGCCTTGCTCACATTATCAGTGCTATAGACTATGGTCCACCCGTATTCTCTCAAACTGTCATCGCCGCTTTCGAGCTGGTGCATGGTATCAATATCGAACCCATTATCCGCATGCTTGAGACGTGCCTAGCACCTCTTGTTTATATCTTTGACTTGGTTGTTATCCCCAAGAATGAGGCTGGTCCCTCTGAGCCTAAGGACAATACTGTCTTGCTCAGAACTCCCATCCCAGATGATAATTTTTTCGCTGACTTTATCTGTGAACAATACCTGGATGACACACAGTGCAAGGGGGAGATAGCCACTTTCAATGTCAATTTTGACATCACCAACAAAAGGAAAGTTAGTCCGCCTTATCACACTGGACTACACACTGACAGTCTGCAACATTTTATCCCACCTCTGTCCACAGCTACCAACTATGAAAAGTTACATATGCTTGTTGTAGATACTGTGAATAAATGTGTTCACTTCAATGATTTCACCCTATGTACCCTATGTAAGGGAAAGGGCAAGTCCGATGCCGAGAGTCCGATACTTGGATACTCAACTCTGGTGCATCCCGGTATTTTACCCGTTGTATCAATGATTTTGTTGAATACACTGATCTTGATAGTGATATCACAATCACCACTGCTATGTCTAAAGACCGGAAATACTGGTATATGAGTATATTTTTCGATGACTTTACCCCCTTTCGAATCAGCAAATTCAAAGTTAACTACACAGTACTGAGAGGCACTGCACAATATGTGACAGCTATTACAGTGACAGAAAGGTCCCCCTCCATGCAGCTATAGTACAGGGCACATAGATCTAATAATTTTGTGTAGCTGTGGTACAGGGCACACAGATCTTATAATACTGTGCAGTTGTGCTACACAGCATACAGATCTCATAATGCTGTGCAATCCGTACAAGTTTCTGCAGCCTGTTAACCACTGTGGGGTCCGGTGCTGTGTTCCCTAAACCCTGTACCAATTATCAGCACTGTGACAGCAAGCCGTCTTCATTGAATTTATCACAGCCCACACAAACTGTGACATTCTGTGTGAAAACCGATGTATTGCAAAACTTGTAGTTAACAAATCACATATATACTAGCAAATCACTCTCACTTGTCCATGTCTGAGCCCGAAGAGCCTGAACGAGCATCCTCCGAACCATCCAAACCCGACCCAGAACCAATAGATCCGGCATCCAAACCATCGTCGCCTCCCTCCTCTCCCTGACTCTTGTCCGTATCTGTATCCTTGTCTGAGCTGTTAGGACCATCCGCAGACTCATTTAGGCGGCCAGGCTGAGACATAACTGTAGGACATCAAAGTAACTTATACACAACAGGAGTTGAACAGTAACAAAACATATTGTAAACAAGGTATTTGCCTTCGGCCGTTGCATCTAGTGTACAGTGTATCAATATTTCTACGACAAGTACCAGACTGAGTCTATTTCTCTATGCTTGAATGAAATGCTATTCGTCCAGAGGGCCTTCATATTGGACATGCGAGGCGACAAAGACAAACTTGTTGACAAGTGTCCTGCAGCGGTAAAGATTGGGTGGAAACGACTTGGAGATAAGTTGGTAGTTCAATGAAAACAGATTGTAAAGACTATACTACACTGACGGAAATAACTTAGTATAAAACATACATATATATCAAATCAAGTAAGTACTACTGAACAATGTTTGAGTGAAGGTGTCTACTCACCATTTCTGCGTGATCTTTGAACGTACAAAGAAGGCCGGCTAAATTTTGGCATAGGTAGAGGCCGACCATGAGTACTGAATAGTGCATTAATCGTTCCAATATCAAGATCCTTCCTGTCAATTGTGCTCTGCGACCTGACGATCGGGCTTTGAAGCGATGTAGCTCGACGACCTTCTCATGCTCTCGAACAACACACTCTGCTAAAACTCTTTCTGCACGGGACACATCACATTGTGCACGAACAATGTCAAGCACCAGGCACACTTCCTCCTCTTCTACATCACCAGCATGTTGTTCCTATGAGCTTTTTTTCAGCCTACTGGTAGCACAATTGGTGACTTACAGCAGAATCTCCAGAGTACGTTGCATAGACCTCTTTGATAAATTTTCGTTTTGACGTGTCCACGGATAAACTACATGTCGATATTTGTGCTGGAATGTTGAAGGTGGTCTGGACTCTGGTGTGCATCGCTAAAATTGTTGTTTGTTTGTTCATTTGCAAGAAAGGAGATCTCATTCCCTTGTAGCATCCTAGTATCATGCCTCGCTGTCCTTCTTGCGGCAAGGGTGGGTTTGCAGACCATGAATCTGTCTGTGGCAAGACATATTTTCTGGCCCATTTAATAGATGTGCTTGTTCACATTTGGTTTAGATGAAATGCTTACCTATCTTGTTTCAAACGGCTAAGGAACTGCGAAAACGGGCTGAACTGTTACCAAGTGGTCCCCGCTGGATGTCACGTCAAATTTCCACCTCTCATCCGACCAAACGCAATGTCTTTCTCTAGGTGGGAAAAATCCTCAAGATAAGGAGTAATGTGGTTGGAACATCCAAAATTGAACATCCAGTGTGACCGATAGAAGTCCTCTCAGATAGTGGCAGTATGTGAAGCAGAACCTGTCATCATCGCACAAGAATAAAGGGAAGAGTAACCATCATTGGTAAAATTGTAATTGCCATCATCTCTGAAATCATTGATTTTGGGCCATAGTTCTTTATGTTTCCTACGTAGTTTCCTTGTTCTGTAGTGTCTCCAGCGAATGCAAGATCCTACATAATGTTCTTCCCATCTAGCAGCATGTTTGGCTTTTTCTAACAACCATGTATGATTGGTAGGTAAATATTGTGAAAGATTTGGCGGAACGTGCATAAGCTGTCAACGGGTTATGATGTTTCTGATCTCGTTAATCTCTAAGAAGAGAAAATTGAAGTCAGGAAAATCATGTGGATTACAAACCACAGGCCAAACTTTCTCTAATGTGTTACTAGGACAAGGGAAGTGAGAATGACAACAAGAAATGTAGGGGAGGTTATCGTCATAAGAGTGATATATGAATACAAGCCGAAATGAAAGAAATTCCTGTCTAGTGTCCAGGGTAGGCAGATCTAGGCCGTGCTATCGCTTTCGTGCGTACAGGCCAATTTGCGCTGGCAGTGGCCAAATCAGGAGACATACGGCTCTGGCAATGAGCCTCCCATACCCTTCTATAAACACCTTGGTGGTGGTGTGCTCCTTCTGCTTCAGAAAGAACACCTGCTCGTCCCTGTTCAATGGGATGTTGGTGGTGTTGGCCAACATGAAGTCTGATCTGAGTTATAATCTGACCTAGAGAAAGGGAGATGAGCATTGATGTGTTCCATTGGTTGTCATTGTAGATGATGCCTAGTAACCCCATGGGTTTGTTCCCCTTGTCGTAGTTGTCATCGATTTTAATGCATCACGCCCAGATCTCCTCTTTTTGTTGTCATAGATAATGCCTACTGTGCATTGTGTGGTCATAGCTGTGGGTTTTAACATGTTACGCTCAGTCCAATCTCTCTATCATGTTCCATCACTCCTTCACAATCCAACTGCTCATTGTCCTCCCCCTCCCCTTCTTCATCAACCCCAGCTTCCTCTTTCCCATCCTCCATGTCTGAGTCCTTGACCTCCATATTCAAGTTGTTTCCATCTTCATTGTCTGATCTGGCCATTGCTGCATCCTCACTAGCTGAGTCTACTGCTCTTGTATCACCTTCCAGATAGTCATTCCATTCCCAAGTAGCTTTATGCCCAATCCCACCACCTCTCACTGACTTCAAATTCTTTACCCAGGCAGGTATTTGAGAACAAGCAAGGACGCGGATTCACTGAGAAGATAAAGAAAAATGGTGGCACTGCATCCTCATCATCCGAGCCTGTAGAAATGACAATGCTGGAACAAATGCAAGTGCAAATGGCAAGTTGGATGGCAGCAAAATCAAAGGTAGTTTCACCTGGTAGTCATGATCATGCTGAATCTGATAAGCACAGAAAGCTTGTGAGGGGTGGATAACCACTAGATAAGGACTTTCGAGCACTCTGGAGTCCACTGTGAGTAACCAAGAATGATATTGAGCGAACAACAATGAGCTACTGACCTGGAGT
>JBBPOK010000834.1:0-10804 GCA_038091415.1 Leccinum variicolor | reverse complement strand
TGGGCCACATAAATACCATAGCCATCAGCAGCTACATTGAGAGATGGAGATTATCACATACACCTGCCTGATTTATTTGAGCACATGTGCCATGAACAGTCATGATAGATAGAGTTTATCACTTATGTCAGTGGGCCACATAAATACCATAGCCATCAGCAGCTACATTGAGAGATGGAGATTATCACATACACCTACCTGATTTATTTGAGCACATGTGCCATGAACAGTCATGATAGGTAGAGTTTATCACTTATGTCAGTGGGCCACATAAATACCATAGCCATCAGCAGCTACATTGAGAGATGGAGATTATCACATACACCTGCCTGATTTATTTGAGCACATGTGCCATGAACAGTCATGATAGATAGAGTTTATCACTTATGCCAGTGGGCCACATAAATACTATAGCCATCAGCAGCTACATTGAGAGGTGGAGAATCTGGAGATTATCACATACACCTGCCTGATTTATTTGTGAAGAGACAATCATCTTGTTGTATATAGAACATTTATCAAATAAATGATAAGACCGAGTCAGATAAATGGTAGCTATATCTACAATGAGTCAGGCAGGCACATCTGATGATCTCTACCTCTCATTGCAGCTGCTGATGGCCATGGCATGTATGTTCCAAAGTGGCCCACTGACAGAAGTGATGAACTTTGTCTATCATCACAGTTCATGGTACAAGTGCTCAAACGAGTCAGGCTGACCAATACAAGAAACTCTACCTATCATTGTGGTCCATGATACTACACAAGATCAAATGAGTTGGGCTGGTAACCTTGAGCAGCAATTCTTCTTTTGTTGCGACTGTTGGTTTGCCGTGGGATCGGACAGTGCACGTGACGAATACCATATTTGTGAATTCAACGGACAAATAATGCACAAACTTAAAGCTCAAACCGTTACACAGCAGCTACAGTAGCTACTATCTACAATGAAGCTCCAGCAATGTCACCGAGTGCTCTGTATTCTGCACGTTTTTGCCTGATCCGTGCCAAGGCACTATTTTTCGACGGCAAATGCTCGGCATCAGCATACAGGGGAAAGATTTGCCTGTGAGAATGGTGTCAGCACTCGGAAGTCGAAAAATCTCTAGGAAAATGACCTATTCCACCAGGTAACGAGCTGATCAACTTCCTCCTTTTCCTCGAGGTCGTCAAGGAGTTCAAGAACGGAATTGTAAAAGCGCTCGGAGTCTGTCACGTGATCAGTGCGGGAGAAAACTTGCGCGGAAGTCAGCGCAAAACGAGCCTGTGTGAAATGAATTAGTACAAGAACATCCGGGAGAGATGTCGGGTATACCTGGGTTGCGACGTAGGCAATGGAAGCCTTCGTGACGCTTCGCATCCCGTGAATTCGCGCATTACCGGACCTTCAAGTTGTAGCCCTGGGTTCTTGGTCCACGGAGCTTGGTGACGTGAATACGTGTTTGTATGCCTAGAACAAAGTAAGCTTACTGGCAGGGTCCTTGAAGAGAAAGCAAAACTTTACTGAAACTAAAAGCCCGCTTCGAAGCAGGCCGTTCCATGGATCCTCGGCATCATAGGTGTAGTTTGCATACAGAAACACGGGCCACTGATCACCGGCAGGCTGGATCTGCCCGGTGATAAGCTTGGTCTTGATGCTGCAACCAGTGAGGGGATATAGCTAACTTTTATTTGTTACTCACTCAGAATTTGCCCAATCGAGACCTGCTGGGCAAAGAAGAGCGCCAGTGCGCTCGTGGTTGAAGCCACGCCCTGATTTCACGTTTCGCGGTATGTGTGGATTCAGGGATTGACCCTTGGGCGTGATCCAATCCACGATCGCGCTTTTCATCCCCTTGGTGTCATCGGCTCTCGCACCGTTGGACCCCTTTTGGATCTAAAGCGAATTACATGGAACGTCAGCGGCCCAGGTGATTTGGTAGCGGAGCGTACTCACGAGGTCAGCAATGTGTATAATTTCATCCTCACATGACTGCATAATACGGGCTTCTAAACCTGGGACCATTCGGAGGAGCTCACGGAAAGCCGTAAACTCCTTCCGTTCCCTGAAACAGAAGTCGTTATGCTGAGCTCGAGGTCATCATGGTTCAGAAAATATTAGTTGAACTTACTGTGTAGTAAACGAGTCCAAGTTTTCGCTTTCGTTCTCGCCAAGTATTGTGATGCCGTTCGTGATTAGCGTTTGGACATTGCAGAAAGCATGCACAACACGGCCGAAGTGCCGCCCGTGATGGACAAGAGGATCTTGCGTTGTTCTGGCAAAGCATTGAGGTTAGTGATAGGACCCACGGAGGAAGGTGCGTACGGGCGCTTTCTGGGGCCCAATTCCAACGCGTTCGCATGGGGCCGTTTGTTTGCATTTGCCGGCGATTCGGAGCCACCGCGGTTCGAAGCATCGCTGGGCATGGGAGCGGAAATTTTGAAAGCCTAGGAGAATGAAGAGAAATCTCAAGGATTCAGACTCTCAGAGGCCCATACCTAGAGGGTTTATATACCCTGAGCGAGTCCTATTGAGCCACTGGGAAACTGTTCTCCGCAGGCGGGGAAGAAAACATTTGTTAGCGTCCCAGATTACCGATACAAGGACGAGAGAACGCAGAGAACAGCGAGTCGCCGTCTTTACGGTGGTCACCGTTACATAAGACAGCGTACGTCCGGACTCCGAAGCCTCCTCCAAGCGAATCATAGCCTTCAGTGAGAGTGCAAGCCAAGCGGTGAGGATTCGGCGAAGTCGAGACCTACTATGTATTTTCGAACATATCTTCTCGTACGATACGATGAGACAACTTTGAATCATATGTAGAAAAATATCGCCCAAGCTGAGAGAAAACGAAACACCGGGCGAGGGCCAAGTTACAAGAACTTGAAACACCTACCGTAACTACTACGAGAATAGCGTCGCGGGGTCGATAGCCATGACGTTGAACTGCCGAGTTTGCGCGGTCATATCCTGTCATGAGTCTAGCGTAACAGAAAATATGTTCTTTCGTTCCGAAAAAGAGTTTTTATTAATTTATTCAGTTTTGGACAAGAAGGCGATAGCGTAGAACAATCTCTCCGAGTTTCATTGTCTTGACATTTACTGAAGCCTCGGGATGTTAGCCCATCAACGGGTGATTAACCTCTAGCAGGCAGAAGTGCAACTCGGGATGGCGGCGCAAGTTCCGAGTCAACGCCAGAAGGGCGTGACGTGCAATACGCAAGGACTGAACGAGAAAGGGAAATACGCACGACGACGTCGGGATGCCAGGGAGGTTGATGGTGCCATTGTCACTTGCGTTGTCATTTTTATCACCGCTGTCGTCGAGGCCGATAAAGTCCGTGCAAATAGATATGGTAGGGTTCGAGAGGTGGAGGTAGATTGCAGGTGTGCTGGGGGCGGCGGAAACGATCGCCTTTGGACGGGGAGTGATGTGAGTTGCGCCCTTGTCGAAGATCCAGCTGAACGGCGTGCCACGAGCGGAGTGATGCGTCAGCGGCTGTCTCTCTCAGACGACATCCGATGCTACGTGACTAGCTTGCTCTCTCGCCCACCGCCATCATCTCCAGGCCACGCACCAGACGTCTTTGTCAGCCTCGTTAACTCTGTTGTGTGTTCTCTGTGGCCTCGACTCGGCTCGTTCGTAGAAATTACCCTCGCTTGTGGGTTTTATGCTTGCCGCATACGGGTCCACAATGACAATTTGTTTGGTTCCTGGGGTGGTGTTATGTTTTTAGTGCGTATAGACCGCCGCGAGCACTCTCGTCCATTAAGTAGGAGGTAATGAATGATGATCTCGGGGCGAAAATCGGTCAACAATGGATTGTCTCGACTACACGATGATCACCATTGGTCAATGTTTTATTTAGAAACAACACAACACGAACTTACCCTTGGAAGGAAGAGCGAAAATACGTGAATTGGAGCGCTTTGTGAACAAGCGTGATATAGGAACAGGTGTTTGCTGACCGTTCCTCTAAAGTTGGAAGGGACGACCGTAGATGTGTCTCCAAGTCCGCCCCAGCGTACTTCACGCCTCGTACGCGGCCGTTGAACGAAGCTTGATCACTTTAAGCCAAGCCGAGCAATTCAAAGACGGCGTCCGAGTTTAGCAGGGGTTCAGTGTGTACGTCGTCTTCATTGTCGCCACAGAGCAGATTTTTCGCCCCCTGGAACACGTAGCATGCACCAAATCCCATCCGCTTCCAGCTTGAGAGGACGCCTGATTTGCTCAACCAACGATGTTATCCTCAGCATCCTGACGAGCATCCATAACAAGAAACGTGACATACATACTACGGCCAAGCAGAAAAGTGTTGATGCCGCGAGCAACTCGTACCGTGCGATGAGGACGCTTTGCGTCAATCGCTTCGATTCCTCGACACCCGCCCCAGCGAACATCGACTCGATGCCCGCCCGCAAAGGTCTCACATCCCATGCGATGACAGTTGTGAAATCTGTCCTGCGTGGTCAACACGCTCCATGAGGGTCCAAGGTGAGGCTTTCAATGTCCGTCGCCATGCCGGTCAAAGTGGGCGATGGACCAATCTCAATGAAACGTTCGAAGTGGTAAAGCGTGAACAGCAGATCTTACGTTTCAATCCAACGGACTGGTGACGCGAATTGGTAGGACAGCAGCTCCACAAAGGTTGTATACGCTAACTTTTGCCGTTGTTCGGGTGATGCCCAACTTTCCTGAAGTGAGGCGAAGACGTTGGATCGTAAATCAGCTGCGCGTACTCCTTGGTGACAGCAAATGGTTCGGCAACCAAGTTTGAGATGTATTTTCCCACCAACATATCGGGATTGAGCAACGAGGGGTTGATCTTCTTGGACAAATCTGACAGAAGGCTTCATTAGTACTGCGTAGTGCAGGAGATTGAGCTGAACTCACAAGCCCTGAATGGCATAACACCTGCCCAAAGGTATCTAGAGTGGAAAGGTACGTCGATACCAGGAAGAGGAATTGTTGCGAAGCCTCGTTCACGCTTGATGTATCCCTCGGAGTCCTGAAGCTCTTTGACGCGCCCGAACGATTCCGAGACGATGTCGCTCAACATTTCCTTCACCTTTTCCCACAGTGAAGGTCTCGGTGAACTGCATACGTTAAATTAAATCATGCTTCGTACAGTCCTGAGAGAAGATACGTACCTTGGCAAACCAATCATCGACACACTGTGGGTGATCATCTGACATTTTGTCGGTGGTGCCAACGGAGGAGGAGAGGGGGAGACGTCGTTTATGGAGTCGGAACTTGGTTTCGACGAGATGACACCTTAGAGGGGGAAAGTGAGATACGGAGCGGTGGTGACGGTAGTTAGGACATCGCGTCCAACAGGGACCTACCTACCTGCGTCGGTCTGACCGGAGGACCCTCGAAGTGTTCAGGCTGCGCGCGGAGGCGCGGGAGAAGCGGGGGAAGCGGGACAAGGCGCGGAGCAAGTTGCTTGACGTGGAATGAGCGGGGGCGGGGGTTGCTTAAAGGCGAGGTAGTCAATTGTGAAAGGCGTTAGTCTGCGTCGAAAGATAGTGGACGGTGGTGGTGGTGGTGGTGGTGGTGGTGCGAGTGACGCGGGCGTCCCGTCTCGGTTTGCCCCTCCGAGACCAAGGGCGAAAACCAGAACCCGACCCCGAGTTTCGCACAAACCCTAATTGAGGTCCGAATCATCCTCCTCTTAGTCTTCTGGTCCCTCTACGAACGGTGCAACAAACGAAATACGCTGCGCATCTGGCGTGCAAAGGGCGCGGTCACAGTAGAAGTGCCGCGCGTGGAAGCCGGGTAGAGAGGGCAAAACCCTGGCGCTGTTGGCGCCCCCGAACAAGAGCATGCTCGGGTTGTGGAAAGTCGGGAAGGCGGAGGACGGAGGGCGGCAGGTCAATGGTGTGTGTGCGATCCAGATATGGGAAGGTTTTTATTGTTGATTACGTACTACGCGAAAGCGAGTACCGGGCCAGCCTAGTAGTCGGCGGCCGCAGTGACTCACTAGTACTAGCTGGCATCGTCGCCGAGCTCAAAAAGTTCAGGGTTCATCCGCCCCACAATCGAATATGTCCCAAGTCAAAGGAGGAGCTGAGGAGGAGCGAATGGGTTCACTTTGCATGTCGCGGAATCCCAAACAACCTGGAACTTGCGACCCTTTGACTCAGTGCGCATTCCACCATTGGGATGTGAGTTGGAGAGCCCGGAGTTTGCCTAGCATCTCTGCTTGTCGTACGACGGTCGGAGACGAGGATAGTCCACGCGAGGTGACCTGGCGTCAGCGATGCAGCTTACAGGGTTTCGGTCTGTGATTGGGACGATGTGGGCAGTGGACGACGGACAAACGAATAAGAGCAACGTCCAAATTTTACGAGTATTTGGTGGATCCGGGTCCGACCATACCCGAGCGGCGTTAGCGCTTGACGATGAATTTATTGGCTAGAAGCGTTCTACTCAATCAGCGGATTCTGTATATACATATCGGATTCAGAACCTAGCGCTGGTGCTCATCGGATCACGTCTAGCCTGCATGGTTGTATGGTTTCCTCACATTTGCTATGCCTCTTCCCTTGTATCCGCTACCAAACATGTTACTGGTAGTGTGGATGTGATTGGTTTTCGTATGACTACGATAGTTTGCACATTCAGACGGTCATTCGGCAAACAAAGGTGAACATGACAAACTGATGTAGATATAGTCCACCGTTTAAGTTATATCGGCCGACCTCATTTAGGAGCAGTATATTCTTGCCCACCTTCCGGCTCTCGCCAATCACACAACAGAGTCCGCCATATCTCTTGGGAAATGCTCACGGAGATGAGTTTCTCGGGGTTTATCCTGTTCCTATCGACTTCAATGACATCCGTGTCCGGTAGCTGGATGTACAGACAATTCCTGTCTCCTTCGCGAGGAACGTTGAGGCAAGACCCGTTCTCACCCACGAATGTGCTCTAGGCTACAGATTGAACGTCGGCACAAGACCCATCAAATGTGGTACGTACGACTTACCGCCCGCTCCAATAAAATATCTCGCCGCATGGATAATTTCTGTCTTGCTCTGGTCGTGAAACGCACCACTATAACCCGAAGTGGTCATTGTTTGGCACTGAGAGATGAGAGGTCGACATTGCAATTAACGATTTCAAGGAGAGTGCTCGTGCGCATAGAGATAGTGTCAACAACTTCACGCAGCGCGGCGTCGGTGAAAGAGATATGGCTCGGATTCGCAGCACACATAGCATAGTTGGACCGGTCATGAGCATCGTGCTCGACGGTGCGCTGCTTGGTTATACCACGATGGAACACGACGTCGACGAGTGCGGAGATATGGAGAACATCAACCATAGAAGCAGGTGCAGGCAGAGTACTCTTCCAGCGAGTGACTTGGGAAGGCACAATCTTTCTGCACGAAGCCTTTGGCATGCATGTCTTCGAAAGCGACCTTTTGCGTCACGACCAGAGCAATCTGAGCGAATTGCGTGGCAAAAAGCAGGCCGTTGGGGGGGCTAAAAGTGTACTTGAGGGTGCGTATGTCAATGTCTGCGAAAAGAGGGAACGTGTTGACATTGCCATCCTTGCCCACGGTATCGTATGTCATGTCCATGACCACATGCCGTGGGTGATGGTCCCGGGAAGAGAAGCAAAGTCCGCGATATACGGCTTCACGTGGATATTGGTTGAAATCACCATATATGATCGAGTATGGATCGTTGGAGAAAGGAGCAGTAAAGGTGGTCGAACCGTCGAATTATGTATCCTCATGTGTCAGGGACGTGAGTCGACCTTCGGGAACGCTGAAGATAGGCCACCACGGGATTGCCTTGGCATCCTTCTTGATTGAACTCCACCGAAGCGACCTTCTTCAGCCACTTGAGCTGATCGCTCATATAGTATATGTCTCCACTAACGCAAACATCACGATACGAAGTTTTGTCCTTGAAGGTGACCTGAGACTGTATGTGCCAGTGGAACACGGGGCCTTTTTTGGTTCTACGCTAGGTAGAAGGGGCGCCTGCGCCCCGCTGCATCCCAGATTCCGCGAGATTTGGACCAGATGCGGGCCCGCAGTTCTGTCTCGACTGGACGTTGATGTTGACGTTGTTTTGCTGCGGATATGTTGAGCGGGAGTGGTTTTCTGCGTAGGAATCTGGGAAGTCGGGTTAATGCACTGTTAGACGATGGAAAGAAGGCTTCCGCTAGCGCTGTCCCCTTTTCTTCGTTGGTCGACACGTTTGCTGTGGTGCCGTCAGGTTGACGCCATGATAGGTTGGGAACGCGTAAGGGACTGCCGTCTGAGGGTTCCGAGGTGATTTATTTGTTGGCAATCCAGATTTCTTCGCTGTCGAATTGTTCTAGCCAGTCTAGCCAGTGATAGCGCTTCGTTCTTTTGAGTTCTTCGGCGTATTTGTTCCTATGGGTCTTGTATTCTTGGTGAGTGGGGTGGTAAGGGAGGGTGCGCTGTCGGTGAGAGTCGGCCGCCAGTTGATTGAGCTGTTTTCACAGCTGTGTGAGCTCACGGGTTCACCATCGCTTGGAAAAAGGAGAAGGACGAAAGAAGGGGACGTGCGCATCTATCGCGTGTAGGATAGCGTTGGTTACTCCCTTGGCCGTAGTTTGAAACTCTGCCTCCATGACGATGGGGCCTGCGCCATACTTTGAGAGCCTTTTTCTAGGGCATTGTTGAATTTCTTCCAATTGACTTCCCGAAAGTTGCGTGTGGGTGGCGTCTCTGTTGTGGGAGGGCGAGCTCCAGTACTGTGATAATTGGGACGTGATCGGTGTTACTAACTTAGGTCCCGATTGGATGGGTCTGTGAAGCAATGAGTCAGCGCGTGAAACGTGTACTCAGAACAGAAAACGTTGTCTGGGGGCTTCGAGGGGGTAGGGGTGTCTTTGGGAAAGGCCATGACCAGAGTCCGCGTTCTGCGATAAGTTCTATGAAGGGGTTGAGCATTTTCTATGTATAAATTCGTTAGTAGGTAGGCATCATTGCGCTCCTCCTCCCAGAGTCTAAGCGGGTGTCACGTGTCGATTGAAATCGCTTAGCCAGCCTAGCACGTGATCCTGCGGTTGCGGGTAATCGCTGAGGGAGGGTTCTATTGTGATTACAGTCGTTGTATACTTACTACTCGTTTGAAGATCTGGCAACAGAATGTGAATGCATCACGCTCTACTCAACAACCCGGCAACCAAGGACTACGACATTATCACCTTGCAAGAACCGCACATCAACCACACCTCAACCTAACCATATCCAACAAACGTTACCATGTCCTCTATTCTTCCACACACCTTACGGACTCCGCACTGAAGACACGCGCAGTAATATACTCGCATCTACCTCCCTTATTACTGACGCATGAACACAGATACCACTCCAATCGCTTGATGCTGTGGCAATTCGATTTAAACGGTAACTTCGGATCGTGCACACTGATTAACGTGTTAGTTGAGGTCGTATCAATCATGCAGATGACTCAGTTTTGGGCCCCGGTGGTACGGTCTGCGTTGGGTCACTGTTGGCCCTTCGGCCGCGTCGTTGGGTGTTTACGGGTGTGAAACCGTCCACGGCGGTTTCAAGTCGGGTAGCTGTGTGCTGTTCCTGGTGGGGGTGGCCGTAGCTTTTCTTGACTTGTCTTTGTGGCGGTGGTTGTGATTGTGATTTCGGTGGGGTCTACCAAGATTTGGCGATCCTTAATGGCTGTTCTTCCTATTGTAATGGTGGCGGTCTGTGAGAGAGGGGTTGCTGCCGTGTTCGATGAGTTTGGGGCGGCGTTGGTTCGCAAAGGCGTCACTGTAAGTTTTGAAGTTAGTCGTTTCAACTGTTACCCTTTCCAATTTGTCCAGCTTGGTTGCTAGGGTTGAGACCCCGGTGGTCATGGCTTCTGCTGCCGAGATGATCGTCTTGGTGGTGGTGTCGAGAGAGGACCTGTCTAGAAGATTAGTGATTCTATCATTGGTATATTCAAGGGAGGATAGGTTGGTGGCGAGCGCTTCATTGTAAGCGTGCAATTTCGCTACGTGCGATGAGATGATAGAGGCAATGACGTTGTTGGCGACTATCTTCGTTAGGCCTTCTTTGAGTTGTTCGGCGAGTGTGTTGGCGAGGTCGGTTGACGAGGCTTTCCCCAAAGCTAGGTACGCGACTGGATCCCTTCTTTGGCTGCCACTGGCATGGCTACGTTGCTCATCTGTGTAATGTGGCGAGCTGTTCGAGGTGCGGGGGTTCACCTTCAACAATTAGCTGATGTGTTCTTAGGATTTTTTCTCCATTCGAGGCGTCTACCACTGCGTATTCTTCATGTCTATTTAGGTCCTCTCTGGCGTATCCAGTGTTGAGGGTGGCGCTGCGTGCGGGCGGAGGTTGCCGTGGGTGTGGGAGCCTGTGGGTGTTGGCCCGGGCCGCTTGCTGCCTCGGGCTGTCCAGGCGACATCGACCGCGGGTGATAAGAGGATGGAATGCTTTCCTACAACGAGTCTCCCTTGACTGCGATTTTTTCGGGGTCCTTGTTGGGGTGCCACATGGTTGCGGACAAAGAAGTTCCATACCGGCCTTGAGTTCCTCGGATTGGAGTACGCCGACAGCGGCATCATCATCAGGAAAATTTTGAAGTGCTGATATGCCTAGCTAAATATAATCATTTGAAATTTTCCTGATGATGGTGCAACTGGACAACAGTCGGGTTCATCTACCGTCTCGAAAGTGTGAACGTGGTCGCCGAAATGCCCGCAGTAGAGGAAATATGACACAATCACGATGATTGGTTGACCGTCGACGGTCGCGGAAACTTTGACTCGAACAACCTTGCCACCATCCGTGTTCTTGACGGATGTAATATGTATC
>JBBPOK010000833.1:0-10808 GCA_038091415.1 Leccinum variicolor | reverse complement strand
AAGACAGAAAATATAATATATCTACAACTTCTTAGACTGTGCTATGTAATTTTACGACTTTCCGGAGTCCAGGACCGCCAAAATTGCATTTCCAATGTTGTGGTATACTGTATTGCCTGCTGCCTACTTGCCTCCTCCATCAGCGAGTCTGTAAATTTCCGACTTTCCGTGGTCCAGGAATTCCCGGATAGCCTTCATATAGGTTTCATATACCAACATCCATTCTTTTTTTTTGTAATGCCAGAGTTGTGCACTTCATGCACTGATTATGTACTGTAATGCTCATTGGTATCATCAACAGGCCTAGGTGGAACTCATACAATGATCCTTACATAATGCAGTGTCCTGTCATTGCACTATTAATGCACTCAAAACCTCCAAGGTAAAAACTATTGAGATCAATTATAAGTGTCTGGCTTGTCTCCCAAACAGTATAATCCATGACCATTAAATATCATTCAGATAGTAATAACATCTACCCCTGTTCAACTTGTTATAATCCTGCATTCAATTGGTCTGCCTTCACCAATCCTGCTATATAGCTGACCGTATCAACCATAATTGATATATATTTTTGTAAAATATGGGCATGTAGTGATCAGTTTTATCTGGTTATGTCAGCAAGTCCTTAATTCCCACAGAACTCACATGATGATACTTATGCTATGTTCTGCCATTATGATGCCAATGAACTTGAAGTCTCACAAAGGTAAAATATTTTAATTAATGATAAGTGTCTGTCTTGTCTGCCAAACAATATAATCCACAACCATTGAAATATCATTCAGATGTTGATACCACCTACTCCTGTTCAACTGTCATCATGCTGCATTCAATTGGTCTGCCTTAACTAATCCTGCTATATAGCTGACCATCAACCATAATAGAATAGAATGATATATATTTTTGTAACATGTAGGCATTTGGTGATCAATGATGTCAGCAAGTCCACAATTCCCACAAAACTCACATGATGATAGTTACGCTATGTTCTGCCATTGTGATGCCAATGAACTTGAAGTCTTACAAAGGTGAAATATTTTAATTAATAATAAGTATCTGGCTTGTCTCCCAAACAATATAATCCATGACCATTAAAATATCATTCAGATAGTAATAACATCTACCCCTGTTCAACTGTTATCATTCTGCATTCAACTAGTCTTCCTTCACCAATCCTGCTATATAGCTGACCATCAACCATAATAGAATAGAATGATATATATATTTGTAAAATATGGGCATGTAGTGATCAGTTTTATCTGGTTATGTCAGCAAGCCCACAATTCCCACAGAACTCACATGATGATACCTATGCTATGTTCTGCCATTGTGATGCCAATGAACTTGGAGTCTTACAAAGGTGAAATATTTTAATTAATGATAAGTGTCTGGCTTGTCTCCCAAACAATATAATCCATGACCATTAAAATATCATTCAGATGGTGATAACATCTACCCCTGTTCAACTGTTATTATCCTGCATTCAATTGGTCTGCCTTCACCAATCCTGCTATATAGCTGACCATCAACCATAATAGAATAGAATTATATATATTTTTGTAACATATAGGTATGTGGTTATCAATTTCATCTGGTTATGTCAGCAACTCCCCAGTTCCCTGATGAAGGCCTCTGTCCTTGTCCTCGCTGCCTAATCCCCAAATCAAATTTTCATTGCACCGGCTTGATCAGGGACTTGGCGGCAAGATTGTCCCAAGCCAGAACATACTTAGCAGAGAAAATCAAACTTGCACGGCGGGTGATCTACGTACTTGGCGGGGCCTTGAAAGGTACGGCCGTAGAAACTCTCCTGAAAGTGGAATCCCTAGTTCCAACGTTGGTAAGAGTATCTTTGATCGCTGGCAGGCTGAGCCACCTCACAACAACACACAGAATGCTTTTTGTGAGCGACTCTCGCCCCTGGGATTCCAATTGTACCCAATTTTGGTGGTAGATTTTCTGCATGAGTTTGAGCTGGGTGTTCTTAAATCAGTTATAAAACATCTGCTCCGAATAATACATGCAGTCGATCCTCGTAACATCGACATACTCAATGAACGGTGGGTTGGCCACCCTTTGGCAACCGACTAACTGTCACTGACGGGCAAAAAGGTTCACCAAAATATCTTCCTTCGGTCTCAACACCATACGATGTTTCCCTTCAGATGTGGCTGACACAAGCCAGCGCCCGGCATGGTTTTTTGAACAGGTGCTCCTGGTACGTCACTCCAGCGATTTGTTGTTAGTGGACGCTGGACAGTACTCAATTGGTCCCATTAGTGCTCCATCCCTGTGTTCGAAGGCCTCTTCCCCCCCGCGCATGACTCAAACATCCAACGCCTCCTATTCCGGCTCTCTGAATGGCATACATTGGCCAAGCTTCGAATGCACACGGACGATTCACTTGCACTCCTCCAGCAGTCCTTGCGGTCTCTTGGCGATCAGCTTGTTGAAATGGTAGTATGTTATTTACTACACTACTACCTTTCTATGACTGGTTGTAACCAAGTCTATTACGCTATCTAAAGCATAGTAATGCTAAGTATATAACGGTAGTGGGTACTATCCATATAGCTAATATCTCGAAGATAAGATCTTATCTTATCTTATCTTATCTAATCTATGATTAGATAGTCATAACCATGACTATGAGTCTAGAGCACGAACAGCCACAGGCTAGGCTCCGGAATGACTCATGTATTACTCATCACCTTAGGATGATGACTGATACACATTGAGATACTTATGCTATTGGATATGACAAATCCCACTAACCTAACTCTTCCTAAGAGTACTTTATGCTATTGGCCATATACTCTTAGTCATATATATTAGGTAATCTTTGTATCTAGTATATATAGGATGCTCGTTAGAGCTTTGCCAATAAGGAACTTTTCTCCCCTTTCACCCCACTGTTGTGTGATCTCATGGAGCTTTCAACCTACCAACTGAAACTAGTCTAAGTCCTACTATTGAAGGACTTATTCTACTACTTCATCTATACTCAGTAAGGTCTAGTACTTAGTTAGATCAAAGTAGTGTACCTCTAGAGAACTATTGTTCCTAGAGAGATTTCCTCTATAGAACCCTGTTTCATAGAGAGAACGACATGACTCCTAGTCAGTCGTCATGTAGGCCTTATGGCTTACTACTGTACTTATGTACATTTACCTATTACCTTGTAATAGAGATTTCCTACCTATTGGTAGAGACTGCCTATCTAGCAATAGGCTATACCTGTCCTATTATATAGAGACAGAGATAAGCGATTACCGACTACCTATCTCTTATCAGAGATAGAGAATTACCTGTGTTTGGTCACACAGAGTCTTGTTCTTTATATCAACTATCCTTGGGTGGTTAGTTGTATAAGAGTTTTTCCACTTACTGTGATAAGTGAGATATGAGTCTTCCTACACTTCTGTGTAGAGACAGTTCCTATATGGTAATTCTTAGAAGTCGACATATAGAGAACTCCTACTCCCAAACCTCTAGGAGTGTACTGATATTTCCTATTGGTGAATCATCCAATAGAGGTACACATAAGTTTGGATAGTAGAGAATACCCCGTTGAGATTGCTACTGACCATTCTTCCTCTGATACTCGTTCGATCCTCCTCGGTTCTTACATGGTCACATGGTACAATTTCAATACAGCTGCGCCTTTTTCAACGAGACACATGCGCTACAATTCATACCCACGAGTTACCCATGGAAGCTGCGCAACGGCAGAGAAGGGAAATAGCTAATCTCAATGCTGGCCAACGAAAGAAAGAAGCTCGTTCTGCCTTGCTTCCGAAAAAATTTAACCTTGACACCTACAAGTTTCACGCGCTCGGAGACTACGTTGCAATGATCAAGATGTTTGGGACAACTGACTCTTTTACCACTCAGGTCGTAAGTCAACGGTTGCATTTTTGTTTCGCGTGCTGCTTGCTTGTAGCGAATGCTCATCGATGTGGATTTTGTAACAGGGCGAGCTGGCACATCGCCAAATCAAGAAGATGTATGGACTATCAAACAAGAAGGACGTTGACAGACAATTCGCGAGGCAGGAGCGCCGTCGCACTCTCCTGAGACGACAACACGAGCAGGACTCGGAGGAAACTTCAAACGATGTGGACGATCCTTCGCCGATGTTGCATCATTCGATGGCAAGGCAAGCTCGAAAGGACAACATTTTTAGCCTGTCACGGTTCCTTGCTGATCACGTTGACGACCCGGCCATCAACGTGAGTGACTCCCGCTGATGTATGCTATGTGCTGTACGTACTTACATGCCTCATAGCCTAATTTCATCTCGGACCTCAAGGATCACTTGCTGTCGAGATTACTCCACCTGGACTTTGATGGTGGCGAGCGGTTATTCACTCCGGAGCAGCGCAATGAACTGCGTTTCCTGAATCCCGACCAAATTGTGGAATCGAAAATTCTGCGCATCAACTATACAAGTTATGACGTTCGCAGGGCCCACGATTGCTTGCGGACGGACCGCCGTTCATTTCTCATGACTCTGTCGAGGGAAGAAGATCCTAAGTCCCATCCTTTTTGGTATTGTCAATTGCTCAAGGCATTCCACGTCGATGTTTATTTCTGCCCTGATGGTGTTAGCGGTTCAAAGCAGACGATGGAGGTCCTCTGGGTTCGTTGGTTAGGGGTTGACCCAGACCACCGGTGGGGCCTCAAGCGGTGTGCGCTTCCAAAGATTGGGTTTGTATCTGAAGATGCAGGCAGCCCTGCTTTCGGATTTTTGGACCCATCTCTAGTCATCCGGGGGTGTCATCTCATCCCGGCATTCATAGATGGTCGCACCAACCAACTCTTGCGAGCTGGCGCATCGGTGGCTAGGCAACCTGGCGAAACCGACGATTGGACAAGATACTACGTAAATATGTAGGTTTTCATTCACTTATTGTATTAACGCCGCGTGTGCTGACGCAACCAGTTTTGCTGACCGAGACGTATTTGTGCGATATACAACAATTGGCGTGGGTCATGTGCACCTACTAAGAGATGTATGCAGCGGGCTGGTTGATGGCCAGCCAGAAGCTGACGACGAAGAAGACAATGTTGATGAGCTTGAAGCTCCTTCGAGACACGTGTCGCAAAATGATGGTGCCAGCGATCTTGATGAGGACGAGGAAGAGAGGGAACTTGAAGGAGACAGCGACTCGGACCGGGACAGCACTGGCAGCATGAGTGATGGCTCTGTGGAGAGCGACGACGAAGTATGTTTCTAGCACAACGTGCTTGGACTGTCCTGTATATCAATGAGATAATATTTTCCGAGTCGTGTCCGAATCTGCCCTGTTTGGCTTTTGAAAATTCGTCCGCGCAGTTCGGGTTACTACCCCCACCAAAATTTGGAACGATTCGCATTGTAAGCCGTATACTAAGGTCTGGTGATGGGTTTCACCGGGCCTGAGCCAGTGCCGACTCGGACGACGCGGCAACAAAACTTGAAGTTAGTTGCCGCCAGTGCCAGTGGCGTTGACGAAGGCTTCTCGAAGACTCGGACGAAGACTCGGCGGACATGCCGTCGACAACGGCACAACGACGACGGCACCGCGACTTGAACACGCCACGCCGGTAGGGCGACTCCGAGTCGGAGTCTCGGATGCGGCGTCAACGCTGGCACGACTCGGCGTAACACCATCGACGCTGGCAGGATCATACCGCGCGTCGTGTCACAGCCGTCGTCCGTCAACGCTGACCCCATTGACCACGCCGACTGCGACAGTGACGAACAATGCAACGGCGGGATGCAGGACGCAGTGACGGCAGCGTGACATCAGCGACGTAGCGTGCTCACCATGCACCACGGCGGCACCACGCGACGCACCACCTCCACCACCACAACGACGGGACGACGAGCCTGTGGCACCAAGATGCGTCGACTGATTGTGAGCACGTCCCTCCTCAACCTCGTCCCCCCTTGCTTACCTCTTGACGACGACGCATCCCCACCCGACTCCCCCATCCCGGGCCCCATCTCCTCATCTCACGCCCAGCGTGCAGCAGCAACCACATGACGCGCATGGTTACGTGCGTTGTGCAGTTGCTTCCTCACGCTGCACATCTTTCCTCGTCCCCCTTGAGTCGACGACGGCATCCCCGCCGTCTCCGCACTGTCCCCGTCTCCTCGTCTCTCAACTAGCGTGCGGCAGCAACCACCGTGACGTTGTTCCGGCATGCTACACAAGAGTCTCCTCGTCCGGGTCGTCCCCCATTGCTGACGACGCGCGACACTGACGCGATGACGCTGGTGACGACTCGGACGACACAACGACCTCAGGCTGGCAGTGCCGTGACGCCGCGACGATATACGACATGATGACGACGAACGCGCCGATGTTTTGTAGCCTCCATGACAGGCACTAGCTGCAGGGCCGCCTATCACGTAGTGTACAAGGGTGCGGGCCAGAAAAATGACAACCATTACAGAGGAATTATAAGTCCTTAGGATAAATACAGCATACTGCATAGCCTTGAAAAGTACATATTAGCAGGTGAGAGACGTTGTCACTCACAGCCGCGGTGAGAATAGCGTACAAGAATAGTGTCAAGGCTGGCCAGTTTGTACATGATCTGCTAAAAGTGCCAATAGTCCTATATGACCTGACTCCATTTCGCAAACGTCGCGCGAAGCGGATCGCATTTGCAATGTCACACGTTGTGGGGAAAATCACGCTAGGGTGACGGTCCTGATGCATATTGATACGCTTGAACAACTGTTGACCTCTGCACACTGCCAGAAGAATGTCAACCATTACAGAGGACTTATAAGTCCTCGAGATAAACACAGCATACGGCACAGCCTTGGAAAGTGCTGATTTACCAAGGGAGAGGTATTGCCAATAACTACCACAACGATAATATCGTATAGGAATAGCGTCGAAGGCTGGCCAGTTTGTATGTCATTTTCTAACATCGTTGATAATCCTCTGGCCGACGTTAGTTGCTCATTGTTGGAGAACGTATTATAACCCATTATACGGCCTTACGCCGGTTCAGATCGTTGGGTGATGTTGGTCACGTTTGCAAGGTCATGCAAGGAAAAATCAGGCTAGGGTGGCGGTCCTGATGGAACAGATCATAACTAGGTAGCATATTAGTTACTGTATCTCAGACTAAGAACACATCCGTTGGTCTCCTGTCTGTTTCAATTTACCATTGAGTCGCGAGAAAACAACCTGTCACAACACATTTTACTTACATGTTGTAGATTGCACCACCACTGGCACCACTCGACGGTTCAGTCAGATGATGGCAAAGTGATTTTTTGATGAGATAGCATGGTTGGTTCGAATGGTGGATTGACATGCTAATCAGATTCACCAGGTATGTATTTCCCAGCTGTACTACATATCATATGCATATCATTCAATTAGACGCTGACTGGGAGTTTCGAAGTCTTTTCTGATTTGTCATCCAAACGTATCTTAGACTCGTCCCACACCCACCCGACATCCAACGAATTATGTCGCACAGTTGCCCATCTATTGACCTCCATAGGTAAAATTCACTTCGACTCTCACACAAGCCTTTCCATCACTCATCCCAGGGATCTATTCCGTCAATCGTCCTTTCTGAGAAACCTTACTTTGGGCGTGTAGAGCTGGGACGAAAATTGCGACAGATGGGGCTCTGGGCGTTTGACACACAACGAAATTCGTCGCAACTGCCACATATTCGCACTCGCGGAATCCGTTCGGATCCACGACTGTCTCGATGCGTGGCACCCTACTCGCAGACTTTTCAATCAAAGTACACTCATCATTCAACCGATATGGAGGCTACATTGAGACAGTGGATGTTGCCATCGCGGGGGAAGGCAAACAGTCGCCTGTCTAGGCGAGGCCGGTAACTTCCACTGTCTCAACGTATCCTCTAGGACGACGCTCTCGCAATGGCCTATTCGCAGGGACAATCCAAGATGCATCACCCTAGCAAGTGACAACGCATGCATAACAAGGTCATCGGTCTCATTCTGGGACACTACAACATCAACAAATCGAACCTGTCATTGACTACCCCCATTTCATCTCGTGTATGGTCATCTCGGCAAACTACGATATGCCAGTGTCTGCGGGTGACGAGACAATCGCGTCCCGCAATCTGCTTGGTGTCCTGCCACCATTTTATCTCAAACATGTAAGCATATGCATTTTGAAATGACGTTGTTATCTGAGATCACCGTCCTGGCGTCTAATCTACACCAGAAAGAACTTGTCGCATCCCAGTTGGACAGCAATGTCGACTTCCTCGAGGTACAAGTTCGTTCCTGCTCCTGTGAGTCATGTCACCATAAGGCGCAGGTCGAGCTCCCACCCACGCCACTCACGGCTGACGATCAGTTCAGCTACGATGTGGTTCATGATCAACTAATTCTGGCTTCGCTGTCGTGTTGACGCTGCGGATGGCTCCCTCACCGGCGTCGTCTGTTCATCGTGAGGACCAGGTGCCATCGCTTCTCATCCCACTCCACATCACAGCCTCCAGTCTACTTCATGATCTCTACCCCAGAGATACGCTCAGAGATGCATAATGAGCTGCGCCACCGTCTCGATTCCTTCGCATTTTAGGAAGGTAGAGGATGAGTATCAGAGAAACTGCAGTCCCTGAGCCTCGTCGCCTTGCCGGCATTCAATCTAGGTCAGTAGGGAGTCTGAATGCCTTGAACCATTTTTGACAATGGCTGAAGGTCGCCGTCGAGCAGTGAGTGCTGCTAAAGGCAACTGAATCTGGACCGTCTAAACTATCATCTTAGCGAACGGTGAAACAGGTAGGTGTTCAAAGTTGTCCATTGGGCCCGTAGATGCCAGCGTGTATCTTTCCTTGCAGCAGCAGCAGCAGCAGAAGAAGAAGAAAGCCAGACCTCGTGCAGATTCAGACCCGTAAACGTGGCACTAACACTGGAGGTCGTCCTCCAAACGAGGGCCATCGAGCAACGCAGCTCTCACGACTGTGGTACTAGCAGTGGACGTCCTCCGCATCCGAAACCGTTAAGCGAGGTAGGTCGTTCGTCGACGCCGATCACGTCGTAGGAACTCATGTCGTGTCAGGGAAAAGAGGGGAAAGATGCAGTTCAACCACTTTCTTTGAGCATACATTGCGAGAATTCACAGCAAGCATTAGCGAGATTCTGGGTATGCTACCCTCAGGGTTTCCATCACGTTTTATACCTGGTTGTGTTGCTGCTTGTCAACGACGAAAGAGGATTATAGGTATACTATGCAACGATTTTATCTACTGCTCCATATTGCGAGTGTGTAGTCAATAATCATGTTCTTGCTCCTTGCTGCGTATTGCAGGGGCCATACGCGATTGTGCTCCCCAGGACTCTTACTCAATTCGATACAGGTGCACAGAAGAACCTCAGCTCCAATGATAAACACAAAGAGAAAGTTTGTAATCGCAGACAGCCGTGAACAGCACCTGACTCGTATGTCCCTACCTGCTCACATCAGCGGCCAGCGCGCACGATCGCGTCTCTCATGTCGGTCGAGACGCCCCTAGTGACCATGAGACGCCCAACGTTTGTCCGTACACGCTCACATCAGCGCTCGGCGGGCATATGAGGTGCGTGTTGATTTAGCGTTTGGGTTCGCGTCAGATGCATCAAACTGGACTCTAACGTGATGCAATCCAGGGTCTTGACGCACTGATGGCTGCGCTGAATTCCTGGAATGGGGGCGTGATTATCATCTCGCACGACGAGCGCTTCATTACGAAGGTGGCAAAAGAGGTGAAACGCGTTCTCCTCGGCGATGTCGGCGTTGCTCAGGACGTACGTCGGGTATGCACTATATCGATCATTAATATTCATCGCTGGCTCTGGTATGTATCATTCTTTGTCCGAGTCGCCCGTTCCTTGTCCCTTCTCCCTCAGCATCACGCCTCGCATCGTCGCCCCCATTTTAGGTTGTGGACGTTGTTGACTGTTATCGTTGTCTATGTCTCTTCCGCCAGTCACGAGTGGTGGTTGCGCAATGTTTACAAATGTTTTCTGCCAGTCGCGCTATGAATCCACTAGGTTAGGAGCCTGGACTAAGCCACATCTTTCGTCATCCATGTCATCCGATAGAAAATCTTGCACACCTTTACCTCCGAACAAGTACCTAGGATCCAAGACTGGGAAAGCGTATGACCACTGCCTCGCTCTGGAGCACCGTGGCGAATGGTCTTCTCCCCAAGGAGAACACGCCATGCCTCCATGTCTTGCCGCGCGCGTTCTGGGCTATGCGTTATTTTTCGCTCCCTGCGACAGCGGCCGTAATAGGCTGACAGATGAGATCCTTGACTGCAACGACGACAACGATCTAGCCTTGAAGAATCTGGCCGATCTGTATATTGATGGCCTGATCCGCGTGTGTGCGTACTTGTGGATTGCACTCATTCTCTCCTGAGTCCTGATGAGATACCCGCTAGTCAGCAATCCCAAAAGCCGTACACCTGCTATGTCATCCGATCAAAGCCCTTTGGTTTTTTTTAGAGAAGCTGCAACGGCAATGATACATTTGCTTGAACAGCCCACTATCAACTCCCAGCAGTTGCAGAAATTGGTAATTGTATTTATTGTCATTGTATCCACCGTAGTAACTGATTTTGGTAGGTCATATTTCGTGATGACCATCACTGTGCCGTCACCGGCACTTTGGATTGGGCTCAGTTTGAAACACTGCAAAAAGTAAATCGACTAATTCAGAGCGTCCAAGACGCAGCTAGTTAGCGGCGAGGACGCGACACATCAGCGTCAATTTTCTGTTAACCAGCGTCTTTGCGTGACGCTGATGTACTCATTT
>JBBPOK010000832.1:0-10816 GCA_038091415.1 Leccinum variicolor | reverse complement strand
CCCCCGCGCGCGCCCCCCGGGCCGCCCCCCCCCCCCCCCCCCCCGCGCGAGAGAGCGCGTGCGTGCGCATCGCGAGTTGTTGTTGTCGTCGATGTTGTAGGTGAGGGTGCATTCGTGCGCATTCTCGGCGACGGGTGCGGGTGCAGGTCGCCAGTCGGCGTCACGCCATTGCCGCGTCGTCGTTGTCACATTGTCGGTGTCATTGGCATCGTTGTCACGTCGCGTTCATTGCTGTTGTCACGGAGTGGAGGAATGCGAGAGAAGGGCGAGCTGGAATGAGTGAGTGAGGGAGTGAGAATGGCGGGAACTCACGTCGTCATTGCGTTCGTCGTCCTCGTCGCACTGCCGCCATCTACCGTCTCCCTCGTCTCGTCGTCGTCAATGATGCTGTGGGTGACGGAGGGAGCGTGTGTGCGGGTGTGTGTTTTGTCGTCGACGTTGTGGTGAGGAAGCGCCGAGTGTGCTGTGTGCGCATGCGTGTCGTCGTCGTCGGCGTTGTGCGTGAGGGTGCGTGCGCGTTGTCGTCGTCCTCGACGTTACGGGTGAGGGTGCGTGAGTCATGGGCGGTGAACGAACGAGAACACGATTTGGACGAATAGGGCCGAAATTTGATCTGTTTCAGGTGATGTAATCGTCACATAATTGAAATTTGATCTATCTAAGTATTTGTATCGTAGCGCACCTAAGTCAGCACCTTTCGGAGGCAATAGAGGGTCTCTTAGACTAGTTTCCTTTGTAGGTATCAATTGGTCTCTTTGACGCATCTCGGAGGTCTAAAAATAGCACGCGCCCGAGAACCAAATTGGGGTTCGCCTGGTGTCGCCGACTCGCCATGAGGCCCATGACCGTGTGAATGTGCGCTCGCCGCTGCGCACGTGCACACTGGGCAGCGGTGCATTGCAAGCGCAGATCTGAGGTGGACAGTATCATATGGCAAGCGTGCGTGGGCTCTCACCTTCGTGGTGGGCGCATCAGGAGGGGCGGGGAGCGGGTGTCGCGACGGCGGGTGAGGGCAGTGAGAGACGAGAGGTGTCAGAGGGAGTGAGGAACAGTAGGAGGTGTCGGGGGGCGTATACGAGAAAGGCAGTGGGACCGCATGGGGACTACTCTCTCCGAGTCCGTGAGAGGGATCATGGCATATGCGGGGAAGGCTGTAGGGACCGCACGGGGACTACTCTTCGACTGACAATGCTATAATTGGACTCAAGGGGGAGGAAGAAAATGCAGTCAAGTCTCAGAGACTAGTTTTGCCTCACCAAGGAAATGGGCCTGAGAGTGATCAGCGACCTCAAAAAGGTGCTGCCAAGGGTGTCGTAGCGGCGCTCTTGCGCCAAGTCCCCGACTCTTGGGAATATGTAACCAATTTCGTAATAACACGCCAATGATAGTTACATACTTTCTGGCTGTGAAAACCCTCCCCCACTTTCGTGGGAGTCGGGGAATAATCGTGCAGCCCTTTGGTGCCAAGCCTCTCAGTTCTACATGTGACCTACGCCTTCGAGGATGGTGACTTCACCTGTCAGTTTGATTTGAATATGATGCTTTGATTCCCTTGACATCGTGTAGTCTTCAGTTCTTTTCCGTCCGTGACTCTTTCTTACCTTTGGTGGCAGGCCATTCTCAATCCCTCAGGCTGCCCACGTCCTCAACCTTGGACAGGTGGCATTTGGCTCGCGCGATTGCTTTAGCGGCGTTATAGCCTACGAATATAACACATATGGGTAATTGTGAGATTGTTCATTCAGTGGCCGCTTTCCTCCGAGTCAGCACTGCTGACTGTTGAACCCACCCTCGGCGAGTCGTCGTGTACGAGCATTAATATGAAGCTGACATTTTCAAGCTTCATCACTGCGTCCCAGACAGCGCGGGACGTCCTCAAATGCATACTCAAGAGGAACTATTCGAGATATGATCTTGTCGACATAGTAGTGTATCATGTTATGGGCATTCTAGCTAGCTTTGCGAATCCAACTTGTGGTGACTCGCTGCCGAAATTGAACACGGTATAGAATCGCTTGAGGAAGATGGTTCCGATCGTCCAGGAATCTGGTTGTGGTCAGCATACGGATCTGAAAACGGAACAGGAAATACTGGATAGTAGAGGACTCTTACTGTATTGATCCACTGGCATCCCCCAGTTCATAACTCCGCTGAAACAATCGCGTGAGCCAAATTCCACCTGTCCAAGGTTGAGGACGTGGGCAGGGATTGAATACGGCTTTCCGCTAATGGTGAAAGTCACGGAGGGAAAAGAACTGCATGGGACTAAAGGGAGTCAATCGAAAGTACTAAATTCGATCGAAACTCACAGGTGTAGAAACCACCCCCGAAGGCCTTACCACCATATGCCTGGAAGCCACTCGCCTCCGCTCGCGAGCTTGGTAAACAAGCCTCTACACTCGAAGAGCACCTCGTACCGCCCCTCCTCCGCCACCTTCCCATCATCGATCACCACCACCCGATCACACATCACCTCCACCTTGTGTGTCACCATCACCGTCGTCCGCCCGGCCTTCGCACTCTTCAAGTTGATCGTCTCGATTACCGCAGCCTGGTTCGCACCATCGAGAGCCGACGTACATTCATCTAAGATCAGGATATGCGAATGACGTGCGAACGCGCGCGCGATCTGTAAACGCTGGGCTTGTCCACCAGAAACGAGCGCGACATTCTCGCCCACGAGGGTGTCGTAGCCTTGCGGGAGCGACATCATAAACTCGTGTACGTTGGCGGCGCAAGCGGCGCGCTTTCCTCGTCAGGGACTTCATCGATATTGCGCAATCGGGTAACCCATTGGACGGCCGACATTTCCATGAGGAAGTACTTAAGACCCATAAACAGGCCGTCGACAGCTGCAACACCGAGGACGAGAGTGCCATACGAGTTGATGCTAGCGGCGCCGGGGTTGGCAAACACCTCAAACATCAGACGGGAAAGCAGGAAGGAGAAAATCGGTGTCATAGCGCCGCTCGCCAAGCACGCGGCGAGACTGAGGAAGAAGACATGTTTGGCGGGAATGGTCGGATATATGACACAGAGCGTCACGATGAGACTGGGTGAAGGAGCACATTCCGGTGTCGAGGGTATCTGGTCGGGCTGGGCAACCTGAAAACGACAACTTGCTGCTGGTGAACCTTATGGAGAGCTAGTCCGCTGTTCGTCCGTTTGCAGTGAGGTGCGATGGGGTGGGAAGAGATGAAATTCAGCTATTGTGGAAGTTACTGTTAGTGTTAAGCAAAGATGCTTGATTGTGCTTACCGAGCCCTGACTAGGCCTGACTGGTGACCGAGCCTCTCGAATGCATCTGATGTGTTTGACCGCATCGGAGCTACACCGCTCCACAAGAGACTCTTAAAAAGGTTTGAGGGCGCACGCGAAATTCATAAATCGAAAGAGTTGAGAGACGGATTCCAGCCACGTCCACCGTGTCAGCCGCTGCTGACGGGTTCATCGCGATGGTGCTCCGCGGACAATCGTCCTCCGAAAAAGGGTGTCGGAATGGAGTTTGAATTCGTCCGAACAAAATGAAATTTGGGAACTTTGGCTCAAGCCTAGATCGATCATTCTCAGGCTCGTAGAGTACTGTACTAAACATTGTAAGGAAACATAGAATCTTTGTCACATAGTATGTAGGGATCAATTAGTAGCCTAGGATCAACTCAAGTGTGGCAAGGCGCATCAATTTTTGTTGCGCGTTGACCACGACACTATGCGGCGCATCTCCGAGATCGCCAACAATTACCTTGCGAAGAAAGTCTGAAACGAGTGATGCGTTTTTGATCGCCAAGCTCTTCCAAGCATTTTTGGCTGGTCTGCGTGGCCTGTCTACAGCAAATTCAAGACACGTAAGTGCCTGGAATATTAATTTAGTGCTATCCTTCAAGACGTGTAGGATGACTTACCACGCTGCAACCGAAAACCAGGTGCGCAATATCCAAGCGACGTAAAGGTCGTAGATACGACAGCCCATCTGGGCCCATCACTTCCTCGAATATGCCCAGGAATTCGTCCAGGTTGTCGCGCAGGAACGCCCAGCGGAGGAAAGACTCGGGACAGGTGCAGCTGAAATATAATATCTGTGTGATTCCCGAGTGAGCTGATACGACGGTAAACCCATGTCACTGAATAAATACTTACCTTCTGCTGTGCGAATGTCCCATCGATGTTTTCGTACTGGTGGAAGAACCGAAATGCCTCGTTTTCCCCTTTCCATTTGAAAGCACCGTGGGCCCAACTTAAGTTATCCGCCGACGCGCTGATCTGTAATCGATCGACAAAGATGCGATTGCCAGCGTTCGCCAGCCTGCTTGTCATATGCCCTTGTAGTACATCGGAGGAAAGCTGTAAGAAGTTAGCGAATTTCAGCGTGCGATGGGCATGAATACACTTACGAATGTCGTCAGTCCTCCGGTGAATTCCTTGTCGGTGAGCCGCGTGACGCCTTGAACGATCGCGCCACGAGGAAATTCCAGTTGGATGGTTACTGTTGAGAGGTTCAAGTTAGCTAGGTACTCATGGACCGAAAAGTATACTCACCTTTTTCGAACTGTGTGCCCTTTTGTTCGTATTCGAGGTACAAGCGCGTCAGCTCGCCATCCCAAAAGTCGGGCGAGCGCGGTCGAAATCGTTCGATCGCGAGATTCTTCCACGCGATTGCGGAAAGGTGTCCGACCAACTTCCTCCAGTTGGCGCAACCCGCCGTGTCGAAAGCACGGAAGAAAGGCACTGTTGGTAGCGTAGTTAGCAAAGATCATTAACACGAAAACGGACACATACTTTGTTGCGTGTGCATGAACGCGATCGCGTCATCTAAGGAATGTTGCAACTCGGCAAGGCCGTTTGTAAGGCCGTGTTGAGGTGCCGGTGCGATGTTGAACGCGTTCATCTCGATGCCACTGGCAGGCTGTTGCAGATTACTTTGAAAAGGAGTCACTCCAGGAAGGAGAGCGTTCCCGTAGTGATGAGCGAATATCTGCGTGAAAAGTTCGCTGCTCTCATCTTTATGAAGCAGAGGAGGGAAGTAGATAGGAATCGAAGAGGCTCGGAAACTTCCAGGATCGAAAGGCGGCGCGAGAAACATAGTCTCGAACGCCATGTTGCTGCCTGGCTGCGACGCGACGACGCTTGGGTTGCATCCGTGTAGACTGTCGACCAAAGAGGCCAGCATATTTTGGGGTTTATCTGTGTGCAAGTCATTGTTGGACGACGTCGATGGATTGGGATCCCTGTTGGCCATGCCTGTGGTCAGAAGGGCGGCAGATGCACTCAGCTGCCGGACAGAGGTGCGCTAATTAATCCGCGTCGAATATCTAGGAAAACCTACGCAGGACGGTTTGGGAAGAATGGGGCGAGTTCCGAACTCTTTCATTTCTTCCCAACCGGGGGTGATCGTAATGGGCCACGATGCACTACTACACTGTGATGTAATTTAGCTAGACGGTCCAGGAAGAATATTAAGCGACCCAATACATTTTTCCTGAAGAGGCTGAACGCCGATTAGAATGGCAAAGCACGCTTCAAGCAGCAGTGGCCGTTGTAGCCGAGGATCGAGGGCCTATACCCAATCGAGCCGGACTTGGCAGCTTCGCCGGGTGATAATTCGGGTGCCTACTAATAATTTATCTCACAAAGTAATTTGAGTCAAGCGGTGACGTTACAAGTCACATTGTTGGCCGTGGACGTGTGGTTCCCATGAAGCAGGATATATGGGGTTGCTCCACAGGAAGCATCAGTGTGATTACTCAAATTGTCTGGCCGAGGCTACATAAATTCTCTGATGAAACGTAAAAAAAAAGGAACGACTGTCTTCCTGCCTAAGGGTCTGCCTACGGGAGACTAGATGAAACGTACCGATGGAGTCAAGTTGGTTTTAGAGACCACGCATTGTGAAGGAGATCTGAGTCAAGCGGCAACGTTACAACCGCTTCTAAGAAAAGTTCCACGAGTCGTCTGATTTCGTTTATGTATCAGATTTTCCCACGATGCAAACAAGATCTCGAGAAGGCTCGCCTTGCCCGCAGCCAGCCACGGCGCACCTATGATTATCGCGCGGTGACTCGGAGTTATCTCGTCGCAATCGCGTCAGACGTCTGAATTCTCTCGCATGCCTTTAGGTGCGCCCCACCCATCCTTTTTCCTCTATAAGTCCAACCGTCATGACTTGTAGGGAACCACACAGGTAAGCCCGCGGGTGTGCTGACCGGTCATTACTATTTGCAGCGACGATGTCAGCGACGTGAGCAGGTGTGCCGCCCCGTCCTTGTCAACGCCATGACTCGCTGTCGCTGTCGCCCGCCCACCGACCTGCCTATATGCGTGTCCACACCCGACTGCCCGCCTTCACTGCCCGCATCGCGTCGTCACCCCATCGTCCCCTCCTCCATCGTATCGAGGATGGCATGCGGCGACTGCTGCGCGCTCTCGTTTCTCCGGGAGCGCATGACAGTCGCCGAACATCGCCATCTCGTCCCGTCTTCCTCTCTTCGCCCCCTCCTGCCCTCCTCCTCGCCGGGGAACGGCCCTCGTACACAACGCACTCGCAAGAAGCCGCGTCCGTCCAGCCGTGCACCGCCACGCGACGACACCACAACACAACGGTATGGCACCACGACGGCGAGGAGCACACGTCACTGAAACACTCCAGACACGTACGACCACAAATAACGACGACGAAACGACAAGACAAGACAAGATGTCAACGACAACAACAACAACAACGACAATAAATCACGACGCGACCACGCAACGACAACGACCACGCAACGCACTGGCAGCGCGTCGTCCTCGTCCCTCTCCTCGCTTGCCATCGCCGTCGTCGCCACTCGCCCATCCTGCATGTTTGTCCACCCACCCTTCTATTTCGCCCCTCGCTGTCTCGGCCCCCCTGTACTATGCGGATGGGAGCAACACAACAAGCGGCGTACGCTGCAACTCGTCTCGAGTCGCAGTGCACTGCGCCGCTGGTTGTGCTTATCAAGTTCCCCAGCATATACCCGTGGATCCACCATTTTTCTATCACCTACGTTCTACTTACGTATCCTCAGCTGTTTTCGCCTGTTCCACCTCTCGCTTCCGACACTGACTGTCGTATGCCCTCACTGATCTTCGTCATCGGTGGCAAGCTTGCTCGCAGAAATCTGTCGTTTGAGGGGCAACATGCTTTTCATGTCGATATCTCGCAGTATAGAGCAGTCGCACATCAGCACGCCCGATTATCGAAAACACCTGTTCCTGACACCAGAAGGCATGTTATTGTTCACGGAGAACTTACAGGCTTCCGAAGAGAAGATATTCTACTATTGTTCTCAGAATCGGATAACGAGCCCCTTCTAATTTGACTACTACCAAAGTTTCTCTCTTTCAATCACATCTGTACCGTGCGAAAACTCTCCCAAAGTCCGAAGGTTCCGTATGTAAAAAAGAACCTCTTCTGACCAAAAACAGATGAACGAGGCTTCTAGAGAATTCGCGAGAATCCGGTTGTAAATGCTATTTTAGGTCGTGATCAGACCATTCTGAATGTTCCCACCAGACCCCGCTAGAGACATCGTTCCGCAGTGATTGTTGATCCTCGTCTAGTTCCCATGAGGCACTGCACTACATAGGGTCAATCCACTGTACCAACCTCCGAGGGAGACTTGATGTGATTACCCAAAGTGTCTGGCCGAGACCATAGTGATTCTTTGATGAAACGTACCTGTGAAGAAAGCTGTGCTTCAAGGTTTATCCACAGTTGGATAAATAAACCGAACACGCTGAACCGTTCTTGGGATCTTGCCCCCGTCACGCCCCATCGTAGCCTCCCCTCCGTAATATGTTTACCGAGACCGCCATGCTCATTCAAACACTCGCCATTTCCCCGGGGTCATACTCCGGTCAGACATCATTGCGCTCTGTTCCCCGCATGGTTCCACGTCCCAACCATTCCCCCCGAAACGTATCATCAAAGAACAGTTCTATACTTAGCAAAGCCGTTTCAACCGACTCAAATACCCGCCAGGGGGCATCCCAATCGGTATGGTCCGTTAAGGTGTCCTCGACTCGAACATCTCTGATCTTTATGTTTGAAACCTTCAAGTCAACTTTGCTGGACCGACCTTTCTTATACCAGGAGATGACCCAGCACTGGTGCCAGTCACTGGCAAAGAGGGAAGCCGCAAGACTAAGGTTGGAAGAAGCGCAGCAAGAACTTGACGACTACGCGAGCGACATCATCGAGGTCATTGGCCACACAACTTATTCACACTTCCTTGCCGTATATATCTCCGCTCTGACTGCCACTACTTGCCAACACTAGGTTGTATTCATTTATTGCAATGTATTTGCGAACCACTCATATCAATGCCAGATATTCACAAGTCGCATACGCGCCGGCCTGCAGTGCCGATCTTACTTAAGGCTATTGTTTCCGACCTTTTTGCTATGAAGTTTGTACTAGTCAAAGCAACGTATATTTCCTTCCATGTATACGTATCTGCTACAATTTGGCCTTAACTACAATGTTCTCAGTGTACTACTTACAATGAATTTGTGTAGCGGTGTTGTATGCTTTAGTATTACTAGATCAGACCGTCGAACAAATCAGACCACTTCCCGCTCGGATACTTGTCATTACCGCCCATAAAAGTTCATCGAACAGATGCTGGCATCAACTGCGTCTTTCCGTCTTGGGTCCTGGTGACGGTATGGCGTGTGGGTGCAGGGGTGCTCGCCGGAGGGCTGAGGTATGTTATTCTTGGACCCTTTAGGGAACGGGCGAGTGATTCAAAGAAACGTCCGCGTCGAATAATGACTGGCCCGACACACACCCCGAGACCCCACCCGACGGGAGACCCGTGGCCATATACCCCTCGTGACTAGTACTTACCCATGAATATTTGAATATCCATCCAATGCGCAAGCGAGGTTTAGGCTTTTCCCGCGTGTTATGTAAGACGTGCGTGACCCAAGAAATGTGGACGTGAACAAAACATAAAGCTCAATCTACTACCCGGGCCAAAGCCTTCCACAACCGCCCACCATCCAGTACGAAAGATTGCGTCCAGGTGACATTCCCCAGTTACGACGCATCAGGCGCAATGGGTGAGCCCCTTAGACTCTCTGTTTCTCAATTTCATTTGACGATTTCTAGAACGAGTTAAGTTCTGGGCCATGATCAATAACGAAATACTGCTTGTTTCTGGTCTTCTGGAAGACACCCTGGTACATTTCTTTGAAGATCTTCGAAGCAATCCCAACGTGGCTAAATACATGGCCGATGTTGCATACACGACTTGCAAGTTCTATCGGTTGAAGAGCCCGGTGTTGGTCTTCAATGATCTCAGCGAGGATGAGGACCAGGGAGACGTCACGGGCTTTTCAAACGCGGATAAGCAGGCCTGTTTGCAAGAGAGTAACAGAGAGCCCGTCAAACCTGGAAAAACAAAGATTAAATCCCTGGCAAAGGTGTTTTACCCGGACTATGTCTATTTAGCTATTGTTATACCTAATTGTAAGGATTTCTTAAAATTTGCGCTTCATGTTGCTAACTGCGTGGCTTTCTTAGCCGCCGCGGACTCATTGAATGCGATTGCGAACTTGAGAAACAATCACGACGCACTGTTCAAATGTCTTCACGTAACTGTCAGGACCATGGGAAAATGGTTTGAGGATGACGTGCGGTGGAATTTGAAAGGTGGGATCATCGCAGATGATGTCGATCTTCTGCCCCCTGGATTTAAAGAGATTCAAGATCTTCTGGGGAACAACCGCCTGTATCAGGCATGTGCCTTGTGTGTTGTAATCTTCCTGTAAAGCTGATGCGAGGTTATTCCAGACGGATGATGCGCAGAAACCAGATTTCCAACATGCGCTTTCTTACCAGACACAGTTTGACAGGATCTTTGAGCTTACTCTCGAGCCTGCGTCATGCACGGTGGAGAGTGATCGAGAGTTTGCAGCGTTCTTTCATGTTTTGCGATGTTTCTACGAGGACGTGCCGAAGCTTGCTAGGCAGGACACTTCTTCGTCTCTGAAGGCCAGTAACTTTACCGTCCACTTCGTTCAGCCTCCGTTCTTCTCCAAGCACGATGCTTCTCGCGGCTTCGAGTACCGGCAGTAGGTGCTGATTCGTGTTCGCATTTTTAAATCATCATCAATTTTTCAGGGACATGCCGTGGGGTTTCCCAATTTTTGTGGACACCTTGTCCGCACGGAATGCCTGGCGGAGATTCACACCCAGGAGTGACTGGATGGTCATATCCAATCCACACCATATTCCATTCGTCATCTCCGAAGTGATATCGGATAAGCAGGAGAATGACCGCTGCCGGATGCTTGTCCAGGCGACTGCCTTGGCCCGCGCAGGCCAATATCTAATGAAATCTGGCTCCAAGAAAAAGTTTTTCATAGTGGCTATCTATGTCGACTCCAGCATGGTTGCGTCTCGGTATATTGTGATGCAAGCCGACCGGGATGACGACACGGAAGATGTGCGCAATCCCAACAACGAAATGAAGGTCAGTGTTCACGACATTGTTGTATTCAGCCATTCAAGGGTGCACAGGTGTGCGTTCTTAGGAAGAACTTCAACCTTACCGACACAAACCAAGGGGCGGATTTTCTACGGGAGATGTACAATCTAGCAGCACAGATGACTGAGCTTTCTGGCGAGTTGGACCCGAACAAGAAACAGAACCTTCGTAACATCAAGGAGATTGCGCAGAAAGTCCTGTCGCTCAGCTCAAAAAATACCCAAACCAAGACGTCTGGCAGTACTATCATGAGCCCTATCGCGGAAGGGAGCGAAGGGAGCGGCGGACCACAAGACGAAAATGAT
>JBBPOK010000831.1:0-10834 GCA_038091415.1 Leccinum variicolor | reverse complement strand
CACAAAAATCTACCTTTGCGGACCATCTCACCGATACTCTTGTGTATCAAAGGCTGATCGATGCTAACAAGGTATGAATTAACTTGCACATCAGGTTGAGTTCAATTTAATTCGAAGTTCAGATATTCCAGGTCTATTGGATGCTCTGCGATGATCTCGAAAGCAGTGGTCGCGTTCCAGAAGCGATCGCGTGTTTCCGCAAGGTGCAAGACACAACATTGGGGATGAGTGTCCCCGATGACCATGCCAAATGGGAACTTGGTGAGTGGTTACAAGGACGACGCTGAGTCACATCTAAGAACTTCCCCAGATTTTCGACGACGTTGTGTTTACAAGGTCGAAAAACAAGGTGATGGAGCAAGGGACCACGACTCGGCTATTGGATACTACTCCTATGCACTCTCACTTGACTCGACTGACGTCAATATCATCATCAAGTGCTGCAAAGCGCGCGTAGGGTTCTTGGAGGATGAATTAATGGATGCTACCAGGGTATGAATTGACTTGTGCTTCACACCAGATTGATGACCGTGACCGTATGATCAGGCTATTGACCGTGACCCATCGTCCTACAAAGGGCACAAGAAAAAACACTCCGTATTGCATAGCATGGGCCGCTACAGGGAGGCGTTCGGTGCATTCGAGACGATGTTGTCGATCATGAAGAGTTCGGTGGACCCACAAGTTCATGGTGAGCCCGTTGGATCTAACCCACGTGAAAATACAAATTTATGTCATTTTGATATCAGACCTTCGAAGTCGATATCTCGACACGACTCCACTTATCCGAAAGGTCGTCGATGATACCATCCGTGACATACCCCACGTGCTCATCGACACTGTCACCGGTCGTCTCTATGATAAAACACAGCAAGCCGCTGCGTTTGAAGAACTATTGATCTTCGACCAACTTCGGTCTGCAATGACTACCCATGATCATCTCGACTTTGCACGCATCAAGCAAGAGGTGGAGAAATTCTATCAATATGTGATGTTCTCGCACAGGTGGCAATATCACGAGCCGTCGTTCCAGATGGTCGAGGACATGTCGATCTATGGACTACCCGAATCCCCCGCAAACGAGAAACTGATCAATTTCTGCAATCTGGTTCAATCTCTGAATTTCCGATGGGCATGGTGTGATACGTGCTGCATCAACCAGGCAGACAAGGGGGTTCAGCAAGAATCTGTGGTGGCCATGTTTCGATGGTACTGTCGCGCAGCACTCACGATCGTCCATCTCCTCGGTGTGCTCTCCGAGTCACAGCAAGAAGGTGATCTGTGGAAAAGCATATGGAATACTCGAGGGTGGACATACCAGGAGTACGTTGCTTCAAACATCATTCAATTCTACACGGAGGACTGGAAACCATATCTCGATCTGAAGCTGTTCAATCACAAGGAATCACCTATCATTCTCTCGGAGATGGAGCGGGCAACCATGTTTGCTATGGAGAGGCTTTCCACGATTGAACCTGGGCTGGATCGCGTGCGAGAGAAGCTGTATCTAGCTTCGAAGCGCCAGACGACGCGGGAGGAAGATATCGCGTATTCATTATTTGGAATCTTTGACGTCTCACTCCCAGTCATATATGGCGAGGGAAAGCAAGCAGTCCGTCGCCTCCTCGAGCACATCCTAATGCGGTCGGATAATGTCACGCTTCTCTCTTGGACTGGAAACTCAGATAGCACCACAAGCTACCTCCCCTCCGATCTCACTGTATACGACCAAATTCGGCCTCCGCATGTTCCCCAAGCCATAGAGGCCGTCGAGATGAACCGGATGGTCTTGGACTTGCAATCGTCCTTTCCCGATCCCTCACCAATCGTCGCGCTGTATGAACGTCTCCTTGATCTTCCATCACTATCTCTCATTTCTGGTCGACTCCGATTCCCTGGACTCGTCTTCCGCCTCACTGATTTCGCCCATCTCGCGGCACCCGAATCCGATTCGAGCCTTCACACTTATCGTGCCACGGCGTCGATTCTCGGCGAGGTAAGGATCGAGACCAAAGACAACTCGCTCGGGATACAGCGTCTCGTTCTCGTTCATCCGTGGATCAGTCCCCTGCTCGACGAGGACTTCTCTGGCGAGGATCCTCTGTTTGATCTACACGCGCGCGCGCTGCGGATCCTCGTCCGACTTCGGCAGCCTTTCGGGGCACTGCTGCTTGCCTCGCAGAAGCGCGGGCAGTACAGACGGGTGGCGACGGACAGTTTCATCCAGGTTCAGATTCAGGCGGAGACGTCGTTGAGTGAATTAATGGAGAGCATTGGTACGGTCGACGTGCAGTAGTCACGTATTGTTGGCTTTGGATTTGGGGATAACGCATTTCCTTACATTGTCGATGTGCTAAATTCGTAGTCGACTGACATCTCTCTTACGTGGCTTATGTTGTGATCATGTTCTATTCTTCGAATTCTTTGTCACCCGAACTTCTTGCACTGGCTTGTAATTCCTATACATCTCGGACTCGGAACCAGACCTATCGCATCTAGTTGAATGGCTATGTACGACTTTTTCTGATCAGTGACAGAAACTGCCCAGAATCTTTGTATCCTTGTCATGTCGCACGAAGTCCGTATATATATCCTCACTCGGGGGTCCGAATTGTTGCTACTCGACTGCGACTACCTGGTCTCGTTTTCGGTCTGGGACACCTTTCGGAGTGTGATTCCGATGGGACCATCCATCCTGCTCTCAGTGATGCAGTCCCAGGGGGGTTCGAAAGTGATACCAACGGCAAATTGAGTGTAGTTCTGATCCGTAGATGATCCAGTCATCATGATCTCATCGACGAAGATTTTTCCAACCGCACTCGTGACTCGGTTCGATCTCGGAGGTAACGCATAGTTTTACATGTCACAACTAATCAAAGATCTCCAATGACTTGGCCGCTATACCCTTCCAGCGAATCAGCTCATGAGCGGGAATATCAATATGCTGTTCGGCAGCTACTCGTCTGTACCCCACCCGTTCACGAGTATGTCGCCGCTTTGCGAACAAGAGTGCTCTGAATCCTTGCTCCAGATATGCGACCACCCGTAGTGCCTTCGTATATTCGTCCCCCTTACGACGATTGATCTCTTGGACAAGTTCAAAAATCTACGGATAGACGAGCACGACATCTTCCTGACACCACCCAGAAGGTGCGTTCGTGGCTGAGAACTTGAAAGTCCCAAGAGCCTCAGTCGAGGCAACATAAACAGGAGGGGTTGCACAAGGGGTGATGTCGGTGACGGAAATCGTGATGCAGGGAAGTCTAAGTTTGCGGTTATTGAACGTGGGTGGATCCAAACCAATGAGTTTGTTATAGAAATTAGTGACGTCTTGCTCCGGTAGCGTGCGCGATAATTCTTCGACTCGCCCGTCAAGTTCGTCATCTGTGATGGACAGCAATTTGTATGGGGTTTGGCCGTAAACGGAAATGTCGGCTGGAAGGGAGCTGTGGAATCCTGATGGCTTGCCATACCAATCAAGAACAGTAACGTCCCCTCGGCAGGCTATGATTTCCTGCAGCAGTAGTCCGAGCGCGGTTTCGCCGTCATGACGATTGTAGTCCACAGGCATGTCACTGCTGAATATCCCAATCAAAGAATATGCGATATCAACGTCCTCCCTGGCTTCACGACTTGATGCCAAGCGGAGCTTTTCGCGAACAGGAAGCCCTTTCGAGTCGGGATCAAACTGAAGAAGAGTATCCTCTTCGACACCAGTGGCTTTCGCTAGCTCTGCTTTGATCACGGGCGAGTCTTTATGGTTAAAGTGCTCCGAATCACCGAGATATAGCTCCCATGTGCGGTAGTAGAATCGGATAACTTTGGGGGCAAGAAGTTCCTGCAATGTCCATGCGCGAAACATCCATCGGTTATGCGCGAGTGTTGGATTATGGGGTGGATAAAAGGGGTTTTGGGATGGGTCGGCAAGGAGGACAAGGGTGAGCGCCGAATTACTGTACCACTTGTACATAGAACTGATCGACTTCTGGTACTCGTCTGTGTCCGTTTTATTGATGCAGCACGTATCGTTCCACGACCATCGATATTGTTCGTAGCTGTCCCGGACCATCTCGCAGAACTTGACCAACTTCATAAATGAAGTGTCATAAACCGAAGCTTCAGAGACGTCGTGAAACAATGGTTCTTGATCTTCCCATGTATGAGATAGCATGACGTAGAGGAAATACTTCTTGATGACTTTCTCGATCTCCACCGTCTCTGGCGCCTTGGCCTGGAACATGGACGAGACCACAAACGAGACAAGCTCGAAAAAGGAGTCGTCCATCTCAAATCTGCGTCTTTGCTCCTTCTGGTCGCAGAGATGACCGTCCTTGACGTCGATGAGTATGAATGGAGATTCGTTGAAAATCTGTTTTATCATTTTGTCGATTTCAGAGAGTGTCTCGAGGTAACTCTTGTTCAACTCTGTGGAAAGCAATCATTATCTGGCCGTCAAACTGATATGGGCAACACTTACCGTCTTTATCCGGTTCCATAATATTTGAAGGCAGATCGCTCAACGTAGCACATGCTTCCTTGTAACGCCCCATCGCATGCAACGCCACATACTTCCTGTGATGTCCTGGAGAATGTGATACGTCTGCTTGGATGGCCTAGGGCAGTCGTTTTTAAGAAACACCTTGCCAAACATGCGACAAACAGATTACCCATTCGGCGTCTGCCAAAGCATCCTCCCATAGTCCCAATCTTGCCTTTATCTTGCTTCGATTACCGAAGAGATGAGCGATGCATTTTGGGCGGCGCCGTACCGAAACCAAGCACTGTAAAACTGCCTGATCATCCCTAGTAGCCACCGCCACACGGTTGCCGTTCACGATATCTAGAACGAGAGCTCCAATACAACAAACAGAATTGGGATTTGACTGGACTGACCCGAGGGACACCCAGCGAGGACCAATGTCTCAGTATACCACGCAAAAGCCTCGTCATGCCTATCATGAAGACTTGCTTCATCGCCAAACTGCTCTAAAATATATGTCAGATGGGGTGTAACCTATGTAAACGCATTGAACTACCCCTCACCACTGAGCGAGCTAAGTTTCGCAGTCACGGATTCCAACACTTCACTAATGTCATTTTCTTTTGCCGAAAAGTAGTTGATTGCCTTTAGAGAACAATTCAACTTGAGCTTGATCAAGGCTTGACAACGTAGTTTGTGAATATCAGAAAGCAGACCACATATGTCCCAATCAAATATCTTGTGACGCGCGTCATTACACGGGAAAATACTGTTGCAAGTAACTTACTAGAGAAATAGTCGTTGCTTCGGGAGCATGCAGAAGCCGACCCAGATCAGGAATTCCATCCAACAATTCCATTACTTTCTGGAAGTTTTCTGCATCCTTGCAGCTACTTGCACGAATAAAAAGCTTTCGAGCCTGTATCTCTGGTGGTTAATACTGACCACTCCAATGAGTTGCGTTATTCGACTTACCCTAACCAGTTGACATAAGCTGGTATCCGATAGAGCAACGGACTCGGAGGGGCCATCGGAAAGGGCGATGTCCTAAGTACGCAGTATTCAGTACCTCGATAATACTCCGGGGTGGTGTGTCCCACCTTGATGGATCGAATGAAATCCTTGATGTCATTGCCATCATAGTCACGAACAGCAGATTCGAACACCTCTAACGCCGCATACATCGTTTCTCGTTTCTCACGGTAAGTGGCAAGACCCTTCGCAATGTACGCGATCATTGGAAATGGACCGTCAATTGACTGTAGGTACGTCTAAGTTTCTGATAACACTAAGAGAGAGAATAAGCTACCATGGCGGCAATAGCATCCCGTAGTGCACCATCCCAATATTTTCTCCGAACGCGAACAAGGGCACGATTGGCATACTGATACCCAATGAAACGTTGAGAAGTATGTTCCTCGATTTCTTTTGATAGCGTTTTCTCCGCAAGTTCTAAGTTACCGCTTTTCCAC
Source organism: Leccinum variicolor (assembly GCA_038091415.1). Taxonomy (NCBI): domain Eukaryota; kingdom Fungi; phylum Basidiomycota; class Agaricomycetes; order Boletales; family Boletaceae; genus Leccinum; species Leccinum variicolor. The sequence goes on along the minus strand of JBBPOK010000831.1, from coordinate 4,882 downwards.
GCGCCGTATACTGCGTTACTGACATAAGTGAACTGTATGCAACGAACGATGGGTGAGTAGAGTTGATACTCAACCAGATAAACGTGACCTACGGGTTCCCCTTGTTCGGTCAAAGGTGAGAAACGCTGAGAAGATTCAGAATGAGTTGTTCATTGATATTTTGTAAACTTACGCAATAGCCAGGGGAGAACCCATCAATGGCAGACGAGAGGTTCCACATACTAAGTGTGTTATTTTCTTCTATGGTGGCAAGACAAGCATCATCCCGCGAGATGGTGACTAAATGTACCCCATCACGATAGCGAAGGGGTGTGGAAGGAAAGGTGCACGATATATCCCATATATCAATACCGCTAGTACGCCCTGATGAAGCGGAAACGAGTAATCGGTCGTCGAGCGTGGTGCAAAGAATGGTTATGAGGTCTCTGTAAGGCGCCCGCCATTCTGCGAGAAGAGATTGGGTTACGACGTCAAAGTGCTTGATAGAACCAAAAGATGCCCCAGCAAACAACCGTCGACCGTCGGCGGACCAAGCAAGCGAGTGAGTTGACGAAGCCATCGGTATGGACCATAGTTGTGCCCCGGTGGAACTGTGCCAAATGCGAATCGAGGAGGCGTCAAAGCGAACTAAATCGTGAGCTGATGCAATACGATCACCCATCGGTGAGAACTTGACCGACAAGACTGCAGAAGAGTTTTCGTTTCTCAAAGGGCCCACGAGGCGTTCTTTTGTCTGCGTGCACCAAACGACCACGTGGCCGTCTTCCGATCCACTCACAGCGCGCAATGAGTCCGGGCATACATCCAGTGCTGTGATCTTCGAATTTGCTGCTTGCAACTCTTGAACCTTCTGGATCGAAGAAGTTTTTATGTCTTCCCAATATATCAGCTTTCCATGTTTATCCCCGCTGATGAGGTGCCCTCCATCTCCATAGGCGACTACAGCGGTTATCGCGACACCCTCTTCATGTTCAATTGCCAGTGGTGACTCCATCTCCTTAAGTCGGCCATGTTCCGCGATCCAGATTATAATCCTATGGTTATTGTTTCGAGAAGAGTTCGTTATGAGGCTCCCGTCAGCAAGAAACGCCAACAATGATACCAGCGTCGAATCGATCGTGCATGCAATATCCGAGGAATCTTCAGTTTTACATAAACGAGTCAGTGTCACCATAACGTGTAAATGGAGTAACCATTATACCTTGAAGCCATGTCCCGCTGGAATTCCGTGGCTCGTCGTCGTGTGCTGCACTTTTCTGGATGGCGCGAGATTTGGACGCCTTCGGTGGCCTCTGCCAGTACCGGGCTACTGACGGTGCGAATCGCAACAAGAAAGAGGGCATTGTGTATGAAGCGCAAAGAATGGGAGAGCCCCAGTGCCAGATGGGGTTGGGTAAGAACTGAAGGCCATTTAGCAGGGCGCCAGTCACCGCGTTGTCAGAACACGTGTTACTCCATGAGCGCCTGGGCCTTGATCATGCCTTTGCTTACTTGCTTCTCCGAGTCATTCCCACATTCTATCAATACCCTGAGCTAATGAAGGGAAGTTCGCCAGCGAGTACTTACTAGACTAGATCATCAATGTGCTATGATTCGTGTTCATTCGGCGTTTGGACATGAGCAGTGGTGGCTTCCGGTACTCGTTTTGCATGTGCTCCGAGTCTTCTCCTCTGCATCTATGGCTCGCGCTGGACAACGTACGCGGTTGTTTGAAGGCGGGTCCTTGTCACCTGGAGGCTGGAGCGGAGGAGGCTCCGAGGACTCCGCTGTCGTGAGTCAGTCCTATACCCACCGATCATGGTCATTAAAATTGTCAAGATCGCGTTTGAATATCCGAAGGATGATGGAAAGAATCGTGGCGGTGCCAGGCGCCAATCCCCAAATAGGATGCAGGACCCCACGAGTCGAGTCGGGGATAAATCGATAACCTTTCCGTCGACTCCGAGTCGAGACTCAACTTTGCACGACGCTTGGAGCCAATGAACGACGCTCCGCAAGATGTGTATGCAAACAATTTGCGACAGAAATTTGGCTACCCTTTGCGTTGCCCTAATCCAAGCAGCCGAGAGGGCCTCCAAATTGGGGATGTTGGACATGTTGACGACAACGGCGCATTCCACGTCCTCTGCAACATACGATGCCCATCGCGTTCCGACCAATTCCAGGCGATTCTGCTGGACGAGAACCTGATATACAAAAACCCTACTGCTCTCCTCCCCGACCTCCCAATCTTTACTGGCGTCAACAAGGATATAGGTCAACCAAGGTACCTGTACGCCGTTGCCGATAGGTCGAATCCTAACCTTGACAATATCTTGTTTAGTGGCAATTACAAATACACTGCAACCGCTGAGAAAGGTGCTATACTCATCTTGCCATCTGGTGCAAAACTCTGTGACCTTCAGGACCAACGGAAGTTAGATGAGTTTCAAGATCTTGCCATCAAGCATGCATATCGTTGGTGTCATTCCGCTCGTCAAAATTCTCTGTACTTGATTACTGGCGTTTATCAAACAAGCTCATGGACTCTGGGATCCTTCTATGGACGTCAGAAGGCAGTGGATGGTAAAGACATCCTCGTTCAGAAGGCAGTTGATAACCTTGCGGCTTACATATGGGATTGTTGTTTTCCTAACCTGGATGCCCAGTCGTGTCGCAATGCTACCCAGACTGAGAATCAGACCGTTCTCATCAAAGGTTTCAAGATGACAATCAGACCGACACTGCGGGCTCAGGTTGCCGTTGTGGGGCCAGTACAGGAATCGCGAAACCGCTTCGCACCGCTTCTCGATTATATCAAGTCTCTGGCATCGCGAGTTGGAGTAACCGTGCCTCCTGTCACTAGTGAAGCCTTTTTTGATTCATTTTCCCACTCTATTTGACTGTGATGACTTGCAGTAGGTGTCGAGCCCTATCCGGATCTATCTCGAGTGCGGGCAATCTTTCGATGCACCGTTTGCAAAGACTGATCTATTATACAGCAACCTCATTACTTAGACGTCGTCAATAACTACCTATTAGAGGAGGTTCGTGCTGTGAACTAAGCGTACCACACAATATTGATTGATCGTTTGCATTAGAACTCTGACGCTGATGTAGTCATCACTCATGATGATGTTTGGATAAAGATGTTGGAAAAGGCATGTGGAACATCTCTGTTTCCTTAGCATTATGATAAGAACCATTCTTCTAGTCGGATTCGGCGGTGATACAGGAAAGTGAACTCCTGGAACACGTAAAGGAAGAATATATTCCCTGCTCTGGCAGTAGCAAGTTTTCCATTTCCATACCAATGACTATTGCTAAGTTCCATCCTGCCAGATGCGATTTGGCTACAGCGCCCACTGTCAGTTTACATTCACTAGCGTTCGACTCTTCAACTAAACCACATTACTTAGTGAAGATCCCAACGGTGCACTAATACAAGAGACCGTAAGCTCCGAGTCGCGAGTTGTCATCACACGTACGAACATTTCTTGCAGTCGTTGTTTGGAGAGGTGACAACTACCATACAGATATATGTGCTGAGAATGTTCCTGTCGGCCTTGGATATGTTCCTGTTGGATTCTTTGTTCGCGTTGAGATCGATGGTGGCATATCCAGGCGGACTGAAAATAAGCCTGTGCCAGTAGATGGTCACAATATCCAATGGAATGACCGGATCTACTTGTGCGCACCATTGAGGTTTCGTCCTGCGATTATCCGTGTTAATGACTTCTCAGGCCGTCTGCTTCATCCACCAAAGTCCGGCTGGTTCTTTGTGCATCTTTCGAGTTTTCCCCTATGTTAGGACATGGAGAACCTCTTGGCACATTGGAGACATGTGTGCCTGATTTGCTTGAGCGGACTGGACGTATGGACGAATTATTTGTACACCTGCTGCAACTTGATGTATTCAACTGTTCACAGCATTCACGATCAAGGAATCCATGCCACATTCCTTATCGCTCCTCGTCTCTGTGCAACAATGGTATGGTGACTCCCGTATGTCTAGTTGTGTCGACGATGATGTGGGTGAAATGTTACCATCACCGTGTTCTTTCTGAAAAATCTTGTTGTAGGTCTGGAAGGAGTGTTCAGCGTTCCCAGACGTCGTAAATCTAACAGATGAGGGGCACCGTGCGCTTCTTGGTTACTACAGAAACCATAACGAAGAAGATCTCGTCTCCTCCATTGCACTTTTCACCCAAGCCCTTGAAAAATGCCCTAGGGACGATCCGCGTCACGTCGTTGCCATGTTCAATCTCGCCAAAGCGGAATTTCTCTCTGATCAGTTTCGTCACGCACACCGAAACTTTCATCACTCTACCTCGCTGTTCAAGGAAGCATTGAGGTTACGCGCTGGTGACCACCGGGATCGGCCTATGACGTTGTTATATCTATCACAAGCCCTTTTGTATTATCGCGCATCAGAACTCCAAGAGTCCCAAAGTACGCTACACGAATACGTCAAAGAGCTCGAGACAATCTGCCCTCCGGATACCCATGCACGCCTTGCCGCAGACCTCGTGCTGCAGGCATATGAACTCATTCGACTCCAGACCTCTGACGACTTTGGGAAGCTTAACAAGTTGATATCAAAATGGGTTAGAGCCGCAGACGAGGTTCCCGAGGCTTATTTCGACAAACCTGTTAGATTCGACAACATCGGCCTCGCGTTACAGAGACGCTTTCAGCTGTGCCACGACACCGCTGATCTCAAGAGAGCCGTCGAGTGGTTCGAAAAGGCTGTGCAGATTACTCCTAATGGTCACGCACAAAAATCTACCTTTGCGGACCATCTCACCGATACTCTTGTGTATCAAAGGCTGATCGATGCTAACAAGGTATGAATTAACTTGCACATCAGGTTGAGTTCAATTTAATTCGAAGTTCAGATATT
>JBBPOK010000830.1:0-10839 GCA_038091415.1 Leccinum variicolor | reverse complement strand
CGATACAGCAACGACGATACGGCAACGACGCGGAAAGGACGAATGTGGCACATGCCCCCCGACATGACGACACGGCCGTGCACTCAGGCTGGCACGCACGTCACGGGTATGCGGGTCTGCAGATGCTGACCCTTGCCCATACCCGTGCGGAACCCTAGTAGCGAAGAAGTCCCACCCCACCGCCAACTCATGCACAGTTTCATCGGCCATGGGTAGTTTTGCCAATTGCCTTCAAGGTCCATGTTCCCCGCTCCCCGATTGTCATCATCAGGTATCAGTGTTGTGAATCTTGTGATTGCATACTCACCCTTATCTCAAGTCGCTCACTACACTGGCAGATCTATCTATAACCAACCTGACCGCCGTTCCACGTCCACTCGCCCACCGCATAGCTACTTATTAAAGACTGATCTATACGCACCCTGCCCGCTGTTCGTTAAGGGTCATGGTAACCACCACCTCCGACCTTTTGAAAGTCTTTACAAGAGAGTAGCTCGGTAGATCTGCCCCGGACTGTTGAACTAGAGTCTGAAGGAGAGATACAATGTATAATACTTATTGAATGTGGTATGCCAGTGCGTGATGAGCCTACAAATAAAATCAGAACGCGGCACGCGCAACAGTGAACGCGGTGTACAGTGTGGTGTGCGCGCAATGGGAGCAAGTCGCGCAGCGCGATGCGCGGTGAGCACAGCGCGGAACGCGGTGGGAATAATTGTGCACTTCTAACGCCATACGGTATGTAGTCGTTGCAGCGCGTTCTTGCGGTTGTCTTCAATCGGCGGCGCCTTACATAACTCTCTAACCTCGCTCACCTGGCGGCGACTGAATTGATGTAACTCCGTGGCACTACTAATTCCTCTAATCCAAGCCTTCCAAGCCATGCGCAACTCCTAGACTCGGAGTTTTTCCTAGTTTTCTGGCCGCTTGGATTTTCACTACATATGGACCTATAGCAAAGGAATCCATTCACAGTGCGGTTTACACTTGTGGCCAAGTTGCACTCTACTGATATTATAGTTCTGGTTCCGCTAGTACGTGCCTGGGCACTCTGGGATGGCTGCAAGTATTTTATTGCCATCGGAATGATATTTGCATTTATTCTTTACGTGGCTGCATCCATCGCCGTGTTGATTTATATCATGAAGAGTCCATTCCAAAAGCAGGCGTGCAAGAGAATGTTCAGTGAATAAATAAATGAAAGTAAACTCGAGAAACATTATTTTCTCATACTTGGAGGGTAGCGTCTGTTTGCCAGCAGCAAGTGAGTTCTAGCATATTCGCTTTACAATGGATTTCCGATGATTTTGATCGTGTGTGCAGGTAGTAGTGGAGTGAGTGCACGGATTCGGGCCATATGTGAACAGAGACGCTGACCCGCTCCTTCATGAATTGATTACCTTAGTACTTCAATATGTGTCACATGAGTGCTCAGCTGACAATTATGATTCTTCAAAAATATGCACCCTCGTGTCCCCGCGCTCTAGTATACCCAACTTCGGTTGACAGGCCAAAGATTCGGCACTGCCTTGCAGTCGTCGCAGATCCAATTATATGCCCACCCAAGGGAGAAGCCTCATAATTTACAGGAATGGTAAAATCGAGGCAGGGCGTGGTGGGTGGATGCACTGATTCCTGAAACAGCCTACAGGCGAAGACAATCACTGCCAGATAAGCGATCTGGTGGAGCCTCGAGTCAATTACATGTGTGTATTACAAGCAAGTTCACATGCAAGTAATCAAAATTAGATCTACTGATCACTCAAAAAAATCTTCCTCGGCCATCATATCATAGTAGCGACTGCAGTCGATACAATACCCGGACCACAGGCATTCATCACAATATGTCTTGCCACAATTATCGCAATACTTCATGCACTCCACACAGGATGTGCGGTCGCAAGACCTGCACCTGTCGCCTCCGTTCAGGCACGGAGTGCAAAACGCCTGGCGGCAGTCTGGGCATCTCTGCCCCTCCACGCACTCCTCACAAAACATGTTCGGGCAGTCAGTCCGACATGCGCGCACCAACTTCACCTGAACCTCTGGCCTGTCAAGCTTCATAAAAGAACTCCAGTCTTCTTCCGCACAGTCGTCGCACAGCGCTGTCTGACCGCACTCAGGGCAGAATTGGATGTACTCCAAGCAGTCGTCACGGGCGCAATACGCCCGCTTGCATTGTGGGCACTGCTTGAAACAGTCTGCCAGCGGAGGCTCCTTGCAGGAGTCGCAGATCCAACCACATTCGCACGCGCACCAGATCCCACCTCCAGGGGAGCATGATTGACAGACCCTTAGCCTTCTAACCTTCCCTTCAAGTTCTCCTCTCGACCAACATCTTGCATTGGAGCATCTTGGCGTGGCTTGACCCGAATCACAGTAAGAACACATGGTAGGCTTGGGTAGGTGCTCTCGAACACTGTTTGATACCCCACGTGTGGTGTCACTTGGAGTCTCGTTCGGAGTCTCTTTGGGTCGGCCCAGGCACCACATCAGCTCGCGATTACAGAACCAGAGATTGCATTCGGGACATTGACCGAGACTCGGAGGCGGGATGGCCCGTGTGTTCTGTAAGCAAGGCAAACAGGTGGCCGTATAGGTGTCGCGGGAGCATGACTGGAATGGAATGAGCCGGGATACGGGACAATCCCATGACAAGCAAATGACGGTGTGACAGGATGTGCACAGCGTCGTCAACACTTCGCATGACGGACATGGCTTCTCGAAGAAAAGGGAACCGGCGCAGACTTGTGACTGGCCGGAGGAAATACCATTCGATTCGAGACGTTTCAAAAAGTCCTGAAACAGATTCATTAGGTCACACAAAAGAAAAAAAAAACCACCTCACCTGCCAAGCGTCGCAGCGATCTTTGGATGTTAGCCGTACATCCCGCAGGATCTGCAACGACTCCTGCAGATATAGCTTGATCTCTTGTCGAGCACGCTCGATCATTTCTATGGGAAGACTGGGATAGCCATTGCATTGCATGGTCTCTGTTTGGAAGTCGACGACCACTCGCTGGATTTGCACCGCAGGCACATCCTGGTACAAGACCACTTTGATTGGGAGTTCTACTCTGTCTTCCACAGAGTATAGTATCCTTGCCTGGCAATTTTTGGTGCGGATGCCTGAAGGAGCGTTGCTTGGGTGATTGCCAGCTTGCTGATCGGCGAGGGCGAAGGCATGGTCAGCGAGTTCGGCCAAGCAGGGAAGCGTGGCACGCTCAGTGTTGGCGCCAGTGACTATATTAGCAATGACCGCACGTAGTGGCAATTCAGACTGAGACATGGGCTTGCGCGAATGATCAGCAGGTTTCTTGCAGTGGCAGCGGACAGACATGGAGTCGAAGCTATGGCTCCTATAAAACTTTTATGTGTCAATACCAAATGCAGTAAGAAGTTCCCTTATCTGGATGGGAAATTGACTTTGAATTTGCACGCGAAACCAGCTTGTTCTTGTTCGGTCCTAGGAATGGGTAGTAAGTACCTCAGGCGATTAAATTCGAGCCCTCAGGCTTGATCAGATTAATGACAATCTGCAAGACTCGAAGCTATCGCACGGGACCACCTCGAACAATTCCAACACTAGCATTTATATCAAGAAGAATGTATTCTACAAAGCGAATGTATGTGGATACAACAACAGCGACAGAGATGTTTTGTGTCACCTTTTCGCCGAATGGCGAAAAGTTCATCGCATGATTTGCATCTGCCAGTTCGTATATTTGTAACATGCCCCAGGTGTCCCAGGAGATGGACGGCGGTGCGGTACAGTCAACATGGATGGACCCTTCCTTCCCCCCTGCGAGTCTGGGCTACAGAGCTGATCATCCTCCTCCTTTACTTTTCCCTCCATTCCCTTTGTCGCTGATGTACATATGGTGCACCACTCCGAGTTACTGACACTCAACGACGACAGCGCGGCACCGGTCCTCCTCTGGACTATAATCGATGTACCACATCCGCCCGTGCACCCCGTCCATCACGTGCTCGCCGTCCATAGTCGTGGGCGTCCACCCCCACCCTGCCGACGCGTTTCCGACGACAGCAGTAACGGAGTCGGCTGCGGACGCGTCCACGGTGAATTTGTATGCGACTGTATCCCTTGTACCATCTTCCATTGACAACAAGACGTGACATATCCCCCTCACGATTCCGTTAGGCGACACGCCAACGACGTTATAACTCCGCGTCCCGTGCACTGTGAACAGCTGGCGCGATGGAACGACGTTGATCGGGAGCACACGATTGGCGCTGTGCACGACCGTGGAGAGATCCGGGTGCTCGTTGTCTTCGTTGTCTGTATCGTCTCTCTTGTCCTCAGCAAGCAGCACGTAGTCCGTATACTCAAAACACACGTCCCCGTCCCCGGCAACCGAATGCATGAACCTCAGCGTCGTCGTCGTCGTCAGCGCGTCCGTCCAGCTATACATGGGCACGAGCGTTGTCGGAGAGACCGTCGGGTTGCGTATCAACATCTCGTGCGTCAAGCGGAGCTCACTGACGACGGCGGTGGTGTCGGTTTCGGTGTCAGTACCCGTACCGGCGCTGGGCGAACCCAGATTCGAGTTGTGGTGCTCTGTGTGATTGACATCCGGATTTGGGATGACAAATGTCTGGACTTCTGAAGGGCCGACTCCCTGGGAGAGACGGGCGCAAGTGAGCAGGAAGAGGTGTGTTGGCGTAAAGCAGACAGTGACCATCCGGGGCCACCAGTCGTTTATCAGTATATCCTATAGACCCGAAACGCGTAGAGCGGTGTGAGCATGAATTTCATTCCCTTTGAGTCGTCGGGCAAACCGGCGAGGACAATTGACCACAGACTCACCAGCGGTGTCCGGTTCCCGGGAATTTTGTGGAACCGACGAGTGCGCGCGTCAAAGACGAGCGAGTGCGCGGGTTTTTTGTACTGACAGAGCGAGATGTAGGCATACGAAGCAGGTGTGTTGCTGTTCAAGCCACAGCCGCTGGTGCTTGCAATGCGGAGACCCGGGTTGGATACTTCTCGCGGCAGACACCATATCGGAACATCAAGCGTGTGCGTCGGGCCCGATAGGTGTCCCGTGTCGTCGTCGGCAACAAACTCGAGTAGTTTCCTGTGAAGAACAGTGTGAGAAAAGATGTAGATACTTACACCCACACAGTCGTAGTAAAAAGCAGAAGCAGAGTCACGCACAGAGGATCCTCGAGCCTCCCCAACCCGAAATGAACGACGACGTAGACATGATGGGCTCGTGGGGTCATCAAGGAGGTTGCGGACCACCGGGCCAACTCCAGGCCGCTGTCACGATCCTCCCACAGAATCTGATCTCTGCCGGACTTGATATTGTGCAACCAAAGTTCCGTAGAGGCGGTGACACCTGCCTCCGAGGGCATACTTCGGCTCCGAGCCGAGATGACCCACCGCCCGGCGACACAGTGGATCCGACGGTCTGAGTCGTAGTTTGACCGTGACACGGACCTTGTCGACTCGAAGGGTGGACGCGGGACAACACAAGACCGGGCTGCGAACGGTGTGGTCGTCCATGTGCGCGCGAGGCGTGCGGATTGGTCGAGGGTGCGTTGAAGAAAGTGGACAGATTGCCAGGGGTAGGGGCCCGGCGGGAGTGGGAGGTGGGCCTCGGTGTACACGTTGCGCCAGAATGTGAGGTGGTCGTGAAAGATTGTGTGGAAGTGTTTTGATACCTGTGATCTGGGTGAATGGGGAGTTTGGGATCTTGAAGGAGACGTACAGATTTTAAACGAACGAGGTCTTGGGGATCTAGAAAGCGGAAGATGTTGAACATCGTCTCTGTTGGGAAGGCCAAGATGGCCGATCGATCATTGTGCGTTGGCATCGAGCGAGCAAGTGTGGGCGGGTAAATCGATCGATTTCGAGGTCCGCAGCTAACTGAGTCGTCAGGTAGGTATTCCTGGGCAAACAAGCTCTGTATGTGCTTGTCTAATTGACCATTGCTCGAAGGGTGGTTGAGGAGAGCTGAAAAGATGTCGGTGCTTCGTGAAGTCAAGTCACGGACAACGGAATGGTTGTGATAGGCTTGTGATGCAAGTAAATGGAGCAAAAAATCAGGGAGTGTTAAATCATGATGCTCGAGAGTCTCCAGGACCGCTTTGACTGCGTGCTGGTTGTCCATTGTGACTCGAAGCATCGGTGGGAAAGGAGCCTGGTTATTAACCTAACTGCCTGCTAATAACCCCTCACTGTGTGGTGATGTTATTAACCGGTTATTAACAGCGTCCTGCCCTAATCAAAGCAAACCCCGACTCCTTGCGATGCCCTTCCAGCTGTCTAGGATATACGACCCATAGAGCGACACCTCTCGTAGTCCCTGCTCCACTGTCCCCGAGTTCTCGAGAAGGTCGTCCAGAAATGCCGTAGCCGTACCGGGCGACGTGAGTTGGTGTAGTTCGGCACCGAGGTATACGGCGGACACAGTCGCGCGACGGGCATACCACGTCATCTGGTGTGTCGAGACGTGTCAGCAGCCACTAGCACACGAAAGGAGGGACTCGCCGCTCACCTCTTTCGCATTGGGTTCAGCAATCCAGCACGCCTGGTCTGCGACGCGCGCGGCGTGCGCGAGGACGGGGGAGGGGTCGAGGGGTAAAGCAGCGAACGACGTCGCGAGGAGTGCGAATGCCTGTCGTGCTGGGTGAGTGGAAGAAGTGAGAGTGGGATGAGAGGACGTACCTCGGGGAGGTGCCCGAGCACTGGTTCGTTCATCTGCATCCGGGCGTGCAACACGTCGCGCATGCTCGGTGTCGACGCATCTCCGTCCCGTCTCATTCGACACCGCGCGTCGTCCAGCCACGCATGGACGAGCGTCCGCCGTGCGTCGTCGCCGCGTCCAAACAGCGCTGTCACTGCCAAGTCTGGGAGCGGCTCCGCGTGTGGCCGCGGCAGATCCAGCGCTGCACGCGACAGGGCTGTCCGTGTAAATCCATGTGTCTTGACGAGCGGTAGTGCGAGCTGTAACAAGACTTTTCTTGAGGTTGTCATTGAGTCCGAATTAGGAATCGCGTGACTTCGACTTACTCCCACCAAACATGCCGCCGCCGCCGCCGCCCGTAAGGAAGTGGGAGGGCGAAGACGAGGATGACTCTGCACCCGCCGTAAGTCGCGCCCACATCGCACGATCGACCTCTTCTTGAATCGCACCAGAGCGACTGGGACGAATCGTCCGATGATGAAGAAGATTCCAAGCCCGCTCCCCCACCGGTCGCTCCCCCAAAGAAGAAGGGCACCCTCAAAGCCAAGTTAGCTGAAAAGGAAGCAGCCAAGGCGGCCCGCGCAGCTGAAGGCGACGACGACGATGTAGAGTACGACGAAGACGCCGTCCTCGATCCGCGCGAAAAGGCCCGTCGAGACAAGGAGAGAGAAATATCGGCCGATCTCGAGAACGCAGCAAGCTTGCTTGGCGCTACCAGCTTGGATGGTGAGTCATCCGAACACTCGATCACGTTTGGGATACGATCGCCAAGATCCGCGTACAGAATCGTTCTCGCAAGACCTCGATGTGCTCCTTTCCGCGAATCCCCGCACCAAGGAAGAGTTTCAAGCCTTGTCCGCTCAGATCGTCGAAATCGTCATCAAGCGACATCAGGACAAGCCTCTCTATCCATTGTTCGTCGAACACCACGTACGGCAATTGGCCGAACCGCTCAGGGACGTCGAGGTCCGCAAAGCAGCGAGTGGTCTGACCACGCTCGCAAACGAGAAGCAGAAGGAGCAGCGAGACAAGGCGAGTGGGAAGAAGAAGCCAAAGTCAACGGCCAAGCCAATCCTGGGCGCAACCAAGGTGTCTAACAGGTTCGTTTCTTTGTTGTCGTCTAGGCCAGTCTCTCACAAACCACTAGAATCGACACCGAGGTTTACGACGAGGCGTTAGATGACTTTGGAAACGCAGGCGATGATTTCATGTAGAACCAGATTGTGTTGCTATAGTACGTGTTTGAACATTACATTTTGATCTTTGATGGAACACGAGAAGTGCATGGACCACGTCTTGGCTCCGGATCATCGCTGACGATCATATTTGCGCGACGCTACTATGCAGCTTTCGTGGACCGACGTTCGCTCAAATCCGTTTGCTTTCGATCGCACTGCAGCGATTGCAAGGGGATTGTCCAGTGAGAACAAAACCAAAAAAAAAAAACACTCTACCTTGTTCTCGTGAGATGACGTTGAGATCCATCGGTGCGATCACTTGCACCTCACTTGGTTGACGCCGTCACTGCCTCCCCTTTTTTTCTTGACTTTGTACCGTCTCCAAGATGCCTCGGACGACCCAACACGGGTTTTGAGATCGGTTCAAAGTACAAATGCAAATATCTAAATCATAGGCTCTATGGGCGCCAGTCTACATCCCGACATCGCCCCAACGCAACACTCGAGGTCGCTTTTTTCATCTCTTACAATTCTCCCATCTCCCATGCCTCCATAATACAACACATCTGCGTCTGCAACGCCGCCAACGTCAAGTTCACGTCCACATACATATCGCGATCCCACATCCCCTGCAGCGCGTCGCACACCCAATTTTGTGAGTTCCACGTCCAGTCTCGCCGCACCACCGGCGTGCCTCTCATCCGCCGCCACAGATGGTGCGCCCGATACGGCGCGACGTACCCGACGACGTGGCTCCCACGCCAGTCCTCGCGCTCCTCGAGTCCCGCAAGTGGGACGTCGAAACGCGTCTCCATCGCGTACGTGTACGTGTCCCCGACGATCTCGTGCCAGTCGCCGACGTCCTCCGAGGTGCGGACGAGGACGGACCAGTGGAGGGGAAGCGGGTAGCCGGGGGCGCGTTCGCCCTGCCAGAATTGGACGACTTCGATCGGGTAGCAGCCTGGTGGGACTCGTACGGGTTCGAGCAAGGTCTGGAGGAGCAGCGAAGTGCGGTGGTATGTGGGGATGGGTGCGGTGAGTGCTGAGAGGCCTCGTGAGACGGACGAACGCGCAACGGAGGTCAGATGGAGGGACTCACTGCGTACAGACATCGTCCTCGAGAAGTGGTAGGTTTGCGATGTGTGATTGATGGAAACAGATGGTTCTTCATCGCCGTCTGCGCGACTGGCGTTTTATACTGCAGGATCGCCCGCCCATTCGCTCCGTGAACTCGGATGTGGACGTGTGCTGTTCGCCACACCCCACCATTGTTACGCCAATTGTTGTCCCGTACTGCTGTGGAACGCTTTGATGATGTGGCAACCGACACTTACTTGGTGGAACTGAACAATGTGATATCGGACTTTGAATTGTGCTTTTACAGTTGTAACGTTGAAGACTGGGGTCTGCAAAACCAACTTACCCCAGCAACTCACTAAGGCTCTCCTCCAGTTACTTACATGCATTGAGGGAGAAGTAAAATCCATAGTATCCTGTAAGGTGCTCGAAAGGCAGTTTTGATTACTACTGCAGAGTAGTACGCATACATAGTGCTTAAGCTTTGAATTGAAAGTGCCTTTGACAAGTGTAACCACGTTCTTCATGACTGTCACAAAGCTACATACTTGCATCCTGTACGGACATTTTTGGGTATCATGCTAGGCGGATACTCTACCCTTACGACTCGCCATCTTCTTCTGCGCCACTACTCTCCTCGTCGTCGTTAACGACGCCCACCAAACCCGCACCACTCTTTTCCTTCAGCACCTTTCCGGCCTCGGAAAGCTTCGACGCAAATGCTTTCCGCACGCCGGCGTTCGCACCCACGTCCCAGATCTGAAGTCTCGCTTTCGATCCCGCCGCAGCGACCGTGAGCGGATCGTCCGGAGAGAACGTCGTAGAGAACACTTTTCCCTGTCGTTTCGCTCCCGCGTCAGCACACAAGAGTGAAAAAGCGCATGACACGTACGACGTCGAGGTCTCTCGATGCGACCATGCTCACCGACGGCTTACCTCCCTCGGACTGGTCCACGTTCCACACTTTGACGAGCTTGTCCGTGCCACCGGTCACGAGGCATCCACGAATCAGTGGACTCACGTCTAGCGCAGACGCAGCACCGTCGTGTGCCGATACCGTGAACCGTGAAGGCGACGCCGCCTTGAGATCCGTTGGCAGCGTCCTCGCATCGAAATTGAGCACGAGACCGTTTTCTAGTGATACCTACCGCTCCATCAGTGACGCATTCGAGTCCCCAGGAAAAAAACGTACATAGAAAGCATGCGACTCCCAAGGATCCCATCTGAGCGCTTCCACGTCCGCTCCGAGCACAGCACCCACACCCGTATCGGGCGCCCTCGAATCGAATACGCGAACCGTCCGATCATAGCCACCCGAGAGCAACACACTAGGCTCCTTCTCGTTCCACTGCACCGCCTGCACCTTGTCTTTGTGCAGGTTGAAACTCCGTATCGCAGGAGCGCTCTCGCCACTCCCATCCGCATCGGGCGTCGGTGTGCGACTGAGATCCCATAACTTGACCGTCCGATCGGCAGACGCAGAGGCCAGCATATGTCTGTGCGTTCTATTCCACGACAGACAGAGCACAGCGTCAACGTGATAGGCGTCCGACGTCGGTCTCGCTTTCGATTTCTTGCGCTTCTTCTTCCCCGTGCCAGCTGGCATGGGTACGTGCGCGGCCGTTTTGTCAGGTCGTCCGAGGACCACGTCGGGGAACATGCTCTCGACCATGTCCAGCGACCATATCTCGATCTCGGGATCGAGCGTCCCGACCGCCACGTAATTACCAAATTTCGCAGTATCATCAGCGAGTTTGGACCCCGACGAGGACGCAGGCGGAAAATCGAGCCATTCGAGACAGAGGGGAAAGTTGGGCAGCATCAAGTCATGATGCACGTAGAGGTTTTCCTGAGATTCGTCGTACACATAGACC
>JBBPOK010000829.1:0-10841 GCA_038091415.1 Leccinum variicolor | reverse complement strand
TTTTTACATTAATCGGTTCACACAATCTCGAGATATGGCCATTTTACGATTTTATCGAATATGTGCTTGAAGTAGCTAGCATATTCAATATCGGACTCGTTAGGAAGTAGTTCCCGCGCTTAGTGATGGCTGTACCGGATGTAGCACCCCTATCTACCATCCAACAAAGCTTTGAGGCCAAACTGCCATGATGCGGATGAGATATGTCCAATCTCGACCTCTATGTTAATAAAATATCAATATATTGATAGCAAAGTCAAATCTTAACGGAAAAATACGCAAAAAATATGGAAAAATCGGAGTAATGTAGGGGATATAGGGGCTAAAGTAGCACAGCCACAATAACCGGTTATGACCGGTTATGACCGGTTATGACCGGTTTTTGTCCAGTTTTGAAAATTTCGAGATTTCTGTAACCTTGACTGTAACCTATCTGTAATTTGACATAACCGGACCTTAGAAACGGTTACAAGCGGTCACGGTTCGGTTAAGTTACAGTTATTTATCAGTTATGCGACTGGACCTTCAAACGCTATCCGGGATTGGCGACCTTCTTTGCCGTGGAGGTGAATTGGTCAAGCTTGGTATCAAAGTGATTTTGAACATTTTCCCAGGATGCCATAATGGATCCTAAGGAGATCATCGAAGAAGCGGGGGAAGAATTTGTTGTGTCGGACAGGGTGACAGATACTGGCAGTAGTCCAGGATGGTCAGAGGGATACTCATGAAGAGACCGTATACTCCGGAGGAATACCTGTAAAAGAAAACAAAGGGTCAGACATCACGAGTGTTTGTGTATGTCAATAGGGGGAGCCCGGAAAGATGGATTCAATCTTGTCTCTAAGATCTAGCCTGCCGGCAGTACAATTTTGGAGGGATGTAATAACCCACATGTGTCACAGGTATCACGCGCACCTGAAACCAATTACGCTTGGTTTAAAGCATGTGCTGACCACTATGCACAGGGTAGGGTTTAATACTATTTCCAGCGGAATGGCGGTGTCCTCTCGAATGAGGTCTAAGCCTATTCAAAGCAAACCAGATTGAGGGTCGTACAAACCCAACACAGTGTCTTTAGTCCGAGTTGCTATCTTGGGATTGATCATGAAATCAACAGCTCTTAACTGAGCAAGCAATTCCTTTAACTCTGGGATCCGAGTATACTATGTGTGACCAGACGCGGTGGCGATGATAACAACAAAGCCCCGAAGTGTATGGGTAGCTTTGACCTAATGATGTAAACCAAATTCCAGCAGACTGTTGGACTAACCACTTGGGGGCTGACGACGATACTTGAAAAGAATAGAAGATGGAGTGTAAAGCAAAGGACTTTGGTGTAAAGCTCAAGAGGTTAAAGCTGGGTCTACTAGCTATGACCAACTCGAGTATTTATACAATAGGACTATACTACATATAGGCAGACTACATGAGGTGTTACCTACATACATTCTAAGTGACCTCATGTCTACATAATGATATAAGGGAGTGACTGGTAATGGAATGACAGTGGTGACACCATGGTGATGTAGTGACGTCGAGGAGTAGGGTTGAGGGGTAGGTCACCTGACCTTAGTCTGAGTGTTGGTATGTCTGGACTCTAGTCCTGGGTGGCGGTGATGCCAAACTGTGCTCTGGACTATGAGTGGTTGGTTAGACTAAACCGGTGATTTACAACTAGTGTTTGAAGGTCCGGTCCTAAGACCAACCAAAGACCGCAGACTGGACTGGACCGGACCAAAAAAGACCAATTTTTTTGGTCCGGTTTTTCCCAGTTTGACTTGGTCTTGGTCTTGGTCTTTTCATTTTGAAAAATAAAAAGACCAATAAAAAACCGGTTGCAACCAGTCTTCTGGTGGACCAATGTTGCCCCCTATTCGCATATATATTGAGGTATCTACCCTAATTTTTGCATATTTTTCTGATTTATTTTAAGGATGTTATGATATATTTTGCAAAACTACCCTTTTCACTGACATGCAACTCAATATTGACCATATCATGTCCGCATATGGACCGAATTACGTAACTATTAGCGGAAATGAAAGGCACAAGTCCCTACTACACCCAGCACAGCCATCGCTAAGCGCGATTCCCACGGTAAAATATCGCACGATATGACATTTCTTAGTCAATAAAGTCGAAAATAACATGAATTCTTAAACATGTTATATCTCAATGGCCCCGGAACCAAATCTGGAGGGTCTGTGGAAGCCACAGCAGTGTCTCCAAGACAACAGAGCATCTGTGCAATACTGCTTTGGATGATGGAGAGCTCGTCAGGCAGGATCAATTGGGCATGCTGGGAAGGATCATTTCGTATGCCAGACATACACTAATTGTTAGAGAATACCTGATTGATCACTTCAAGGAGTCGATGACATTCAGATTGTGTATGCTCAAGCCTAGCATGGTCACCTATCTGAGTGTGCATTGATATGGTTACACTCCACCTGAGTTCAATGAATGCTTGTCGGATAGTATCAAGGGGTAGTGGGATCAGTGATGAAGTCATTCTGGGTTGGGTGAGCCTTCAACGGTCTTCCTCAGGCTGTGACAGTGGCTATAATTTATACTAGTACTGGTACTTGTTTGGATTGACTCACGGCACTCTCTTGCCATGAGAATCCCTCAATGAGAATCCCTCAAGGAGCAATCATTCAAACTTTACTGTTGTTGGCCCACAAGTGGCAAATTGTAAGCCATGTTCCATTGTGTGTTCTTTCTTTGATGTGCACCATAGAATCACACTTGATACCTCATGCTCCTCAAACATTACCGGAGATGGTGCTAGAAGATGGCGACGGCGAGACACTTGAAGCAATAGCAATGATGAGAACATGCACAAGGTCTGCATTTGAGTTGGCAGTCAAGAATGGTAATGAGTTACAAGTAATGTCTACACAGGACAATGATGAACCTGTCATCCGACATAGTGCAATGGCAGTTGCCACCTGAGAGTAGCTACAGTTAATCTATGCAATATTAAAATCATGTGCCCCTCCAGAGCGCATGAGTGAAGTATGAATCCACACATCAAACATGGTGACTGTCATACCATCATCATCGTGTGGGAGAGGCTTGGTAATGTACTCAAGTGAAGTTTTGTTAATTGCTACTTGAACCTGGCAATTGCATGTTTGAGCGTAGAGTGGAATCAGAAGCGGCTAAAACAAATCGCCAATGTGAGTTCTCTTACCACCTCGTGTAGATTCGCACTTACTTGCCAATCGGCCCCTGCATCCTGAGGGATGCGGTGGACATGCTCGGGAGGCAAGTTGTTAAGAAAGACAATCTACACCAAATTCAGTCATTGTCGTGCCAAAACGAAAAAATGTACCCTGATGGTCCAAGCTCCAGTTGGGAGGAGCTCGGACCCTGTAGAAAAGTGCAGGAACATGCACACTCACAATACTTGGTCATTGTAAGAGCGATGTTCCTCTTCAACCGGAAGATGGGGAACAATCTCCGGATGTTGGGGGTGTCCGTGTCCTTGCAAGTAGCAATGAAGCTTGAGTGTGAATAGTGTCTCAACTTCCTTGGTGATTGGAAGCGCTTGTGAAGAGTCGGAGCCACAGTGTCTGGGATAGAAGCTGTCGTCGTCTTTAGCACTGATGAATTTCAAGTTCATCATGAGGTCGATAGGGTCTTGAATAGACCGATTGTATACAGCCGGAAGGATTGTCTTGTAGCAATTGTTTTTCAGAAGAGTCTGCCAGCACTGTATTGAGTAAATGTCTTGACACGGTGAGATAGGACTTACATCAGATAGATTCTGAGTGCCGGACACCCTGATTTTGAAACCGCGGACAAAATTTGTGATAGGCAATGACTCAGATGAGTATGGGTCTCGACTACCGAATAATACAGCAGAGTAGAATGCCTTTGTCATGGAGTTCAGAGACCTGTTAATGCTGGCCACTCCCTGATCGCAATCAAGGGTAGAATAGGTGAGATTGGTGCCGGACCCAGGCCTGTCATGAATATGTATGAAGCACAGATCCAGCTGAGGGCTTGAAATTTGTTCCAGCACTGAGGACTATTGACAATAGATGACAGATTCAGATTTTTATAGCCTGTCTTGATGTCACAGTCTCCACGACAAAGTTTGAGGTCATTGGCAGAGAACTCGATAACCCTGTCGAGCACTCCGTGCTCGACCCCCACTCCCACACCACTACCACTGCGACCAAAAATCAGTACATGGTTCACGCACACAATATCACTTACACGCTCCAGACTCGGCGTGAATGGAATATGTTGTTCGAATCAAACCATTGGTCGATGTCAACCATGGGAGGTAAGGTTAAGGGCTGACCACGGAATTGTCCCTGGATCCACCCGATAAAGGTTTTTGCAGCGACATCAATGTTTGGGGCTGTGAGGTGGAAACGAGTAACTATGTTGCCAAGGAGATTACGGCCAGGTGGGAGAAGGACTTCTCCAGACGATGCAACTGGTTCCCACAAGTCTTGAGCGACTTCCTGTTGCCAAGATACAAGAGATACAGCACTGTGTGCGACTTGAAGGTTAGAAGGTGGATGGGAATGAACGAATCAATTGAAATCAGGCACTGTGGAACTAGCCAATGGCCCAATTGGCTCTGACTGGGCTAAATGTTCATCTCAAGGCTGGAAAGGCCTGGGAGGTGGCGCATCTAGGACCGGTGGTGAGAGATTGGATTTGTGGTTGGTGGCTACACCAGACGCCACTTCTAATTGCATCTGTACATTTGTGATTGAGTACTTACTAGGTAACCAACTCGGGAGTCACAGCGAGGTATTCGAACGTACTGTTGGACATTGGGGGAGGCACTCAGGCTGCTGACCTGGGCCTGTGGCTTCAAACAGATTGTCAGATAGGAAGCCATTTATTGCATGCCGGGCAAGGCATAAGTGCTGTCCAGGAGTGACTGGCAAATTCGTAGGGAGTGGCCCTGTAATGTTCGAGAGGGTAGGACCTACATATGACGGACATGAGTTGGAGACTCAGAACTTAGAAGCCACAAGTTGCACTCACAAACCCATAAGATAGGATTCTGACCACGCGGGTTTGCAATTTTTGCGATCTCCTTGAGGAACCTAAAGGTGATGAGACGACCTGGCCAGTCAATCTCTTTCAACTTTCTGCCACCGTCCCGAAGGTTTCCGGGAACGAAAAAATTATATTCTTCTTCAGTATACTCGCGGTTGCCAGGAATAGCAAAAGACCCAGGATAAGATTGAAGGTGGTACTTGTTCTGTGTGAGATGAGTGAAGATTACATCGCCAACTTGTGTCCAGACTGCTTTGGTCTCATCAGTTGCAGTCAGTGTTGTCGTAACCAAAAGGTTGTACTCAGTCAATTGCCACTGAAGACAAGGAAGTTTTGCAGAGTATACATAGAAGTTGCCATGGAATAGATCATTAGGGTCACTTGTATGACTGAATAACTAAAAGATTTTGTCAGTGTGACAAAGTTGTGAAAAGAATCTCTAACTACATTATACGGAATAATCAGGATCTCAAAAGTTTCAGTGAGAGGTCCTGCACCTGTAGAAGTTGTGCGGCTACCAGAGATGGTCCTTAGGCTCGTCTGAGGCATTCTATAATTGCCAGAGAGACGACAATGATTTGGTGCCGACCCACCAAAGGGTCCAGCCATGACACCAAGTTGAGCATGCTGGCTAGCATAGTGGGTGACATGACAGTCATTTGTTGTCTCACTGCTGGTTGAAACTACTCCATGACCACGGGACGTAGAAGCCTGCCATAAGGCTGCAGGTGGCACAAATGGGCTCACCATCACCTGTGCTAGCAGGACTGGGGATGGCTGAACCAGTGCTGTGGAGGCGCCAGATATTGTCATCAGTGAAGGGAGAGAGTGAGCAAGCCACAGTTGACCACATATCCCAGTGGGAGTTCGTGCAGAGCACAAGCTCTGTGGGTTGAGTGGACTAGAGAGGGCCTACAGGCGGGAGTCCCAGTCAGTCTCAATCACAAGAAATCATCAGCGGAAGAAAAACACTTACATATGTGAACCGAGGACACAGGTTCTCTGTGCAGCCACCTTTCATGGGTAAAACCACGGCTGGTCGAAAAGTAGCAGCCCTGGAATCATGGTCCTCGTATGGATGGCTGCAGAAACAGACCAGGGCCTCGGGAGGTGTCTTGAGAAGAAAAAAAGTTACTGAATCATTACACGTTAATAGTGAATCGTGATAGCACATACATTGGCAGCACATGCACTGATGAATACGACGCAACTGCATGGCGCAGCACAGTGGTAACAGGGCGCTATGATGACAATACTCAGGCTGGATCCACTGGAGTGAGTGGAATGAGAGAAAGATTGCACAGGATGGTTCCCAAGGCCCTTGAACGATGTGGCATGCCCAACCACTCCGGTGTCCGGACCACCAAAGCCTTCGATTCTGTGACTCGGACAAGCTAAATGGTGAGCATAAGCTGGTCGACTGTCAATGATCTGATGCATTACCAGGAATACAATCCGGTCTCAAGCTGATCATGGAGTGAGTCATTGAAGTTACTGTGCAACACAAACAAAATGGCTGATGAAGTCACTATGTGATTGGGACACACAAGATGTAATAGAGCACGAAGGTGTGTGCCAGTGAGCCTGAGCACAGTGCAGCCTGGTCATGGAAGATATCTGATCATTGACCGTCCGACTGATCCAGCCCATCCGGATGGTCTTCGACAATCAGTTTCAACACATGACTATGACAGGTTATATGTATTTCAAAGCAGAAGAATGACGGTCAGGAGATGCTAGATTTCCATTCTCATCAGATGAGGGTGCACTGGCAGTTGCTCCTGCACACTGCAAACGACGACACAAATCACGAGTGACTTGGGCACAACATGGCAGAAAGTTCCACTCTCAGTCACAGATCGCATGCAAGTGTTACAAGATTTCTGTAGATTATTGGGTTTGTAGTGCCAGCTTGGAGCATATTGATCATAGCATACTTGTTCCTTTCGATCAGCAGATTCTGTGTAGTCTAGTGCCTATCAAATCATGTCTAATTACTAGTACTGTATCGCTGTATGATTGCCTCAGATTTGCTTAGCACGTCTCTTTGCTTCGCTGTCGATGTGCACAGGTGCCTGGCCCGGGAGGCTGTGGTTGGAAAGTGATTTCCCATCCTTGTCAAATGCTTCTTTTCTGGCTCAACATTTTTGTTTTTGTTTTTCTTTGTGCAAAAACAAGTTGATGAAATCCCTGGTTTGTTTTTTGTTTTTCTTTCTTCGGAAATTTTGAGCCATGATACAAATTTCAACTGACAAAATTCTTTCTCATTTTTCTAATTCAAAAACAAATTGATGAAATCCTTTTCTTTTCTTGTTGTCCAGTCCGGTCCCCCATAGTGCAATAATCTAATCTATCTGATCTAATCTGGTTGAGATATAATCAAAATGATCACAAAACCCCGGTGATACAAGCATTCTGATTGGTCAATATACTCCCTGGCAATTGCTGCAATTTTTGGCCTATTGATGTATGATTGTGTAATCATGCTAAATGCGCTCACCACCTGTTCTATCCATGCTCCTATTATTTCAAAGCCAGACAGCTGGATTTCATTGCCAGCCAGATAGGAGATGTACACCCAATTTGGATGTGGTAGTTAACCTTCTTAGTGCAACATGAAGTTTTAATTGTAGATGAACTTGATCTGGTCAGTAAGCAATAAGTACATGATCAGATAAACTATATTGTTAGCATTTATCAGATCTAGCAATGAGTCTAATATAAATGAGCTCTATTGCATCTGAAAGAACAGATAAGTAGTAGAAGAGTTGAAATAAATTATCTCATTTATTAATGCTTCCATGAAATATCTAACAGGATCTAGATATATATCAGAATGATGATTGTGTATATACCTTATAAATATGCTAATATTTTATAAAGGTTAATCAAAATCTCATCAGTTCCCTGATGCGGCTCAGTTACCATGATGTGTAAGACATCAGTCAGCAGAGATAAGAGATTTAATAACAATTATTAGTGCTACTCACTCAGCAACAGCTGAGTCAATCCAATGGCAATCACTGCTTCTATCTAATCAGAGATAATGATAGATAAAAAAGAGACTCAGTCTAGAATCAGAAGTAGTGTTGCCAAAACTTGGCTTATTCAATGACTTGGAACCCGAATTGGCATGAATTTTAAGCTCAGCCACATGTAGCCGAGCCGTGTGAAAAACTACTCACTACCATGACTTTGTAAGCTCAAGTTGTGGCCTTAAAGCCCATTCTCAGCCAGCTTGAGCTCTCTTATTCCTCAAATTTCTCCATTCATTGCATCAGTCAACATCGACTCGATGACTTGGCATGATCTCATTTCATCTTGCACTCTGTCTTGCATTGTCTCCACTATGACTCTACTACAATTTGATTACCCTGGCCCATTTCTATGGCCATCTCGTCCATTCCTTACTCCTTATAGCCATCTTGACTCTTGATATGTGCAAACACTTGTGCATTAGTGGATGGAGTCAGGACTTGGACCAACCGTTGTGCCGCAATCAGCGTGTCAAGACTTAAGACTCGAGCAAAGGTCAGCTTTTAACTTTCTTTCTCATCATGCTTTACCTGACCATTATTCAGTTCACTGCCCAGGTTGACAGTTGTCTGGCCTCTCATGTGGTCTTGCTTGTCATTGCTCGATACTCCCTAGTCCTGGCGATCTGTGTCCTCATCGGTTTGGTCCCGCCGAGCAGTCATCCTGACTAATGTTTAATGTGTGTTCATGAGGGCAGCCCTGTCTTTGCATCTTTGCCACACATAGTACTACATGTACATTGTCGTTGGTACTATATTTGCTTTCTTTCTCTTTCCATGCAGATCTTCCAACCATATTATTGTTCTATCTTCCAATGATTCCATTGTTCTCTTGTATCCACATGTTTATACCTTGTGGAGTTTTGACGTAATCAACACCTTTGAGAGGACTGACATTCCTTTCAAAGGACCCTCAAAGCTTGAAACCTAAGACCCCTGAATTTTGAATACTTATCATTTCTCTACTTTACTGGTCAACAAATCATGACCCTTCATAGATTACATGGCAGGACTTTCAGGGATTTACCCCTCCTCTGCTGTGATGCCCTTTCCATGCCTCCGACTAGCGCTGGCGACTGGACAACTTTCAGCAACTCATCACTCTCCTCCCCACTTGATTTTAATTTAATATTTACACAATCTTCTCTTGAGCAAGGGCAGGGCGAAGGTGAAGGCGAAGAGATCTTATACCAGAGTTCTATTTCTGCATCGACTGCGCTCATCAATGTTGTTATGCCACTCAACGAGCACCTGGTTCAGCCCGCCTTGAGGCCGACACCCCCCACTACTTCTACCACTGGTAGTGTTTAAAGCTACAGTCCAGTCTGGTTTTTTTTTTTCAGCAGGCAACCGAACCAAACCGGTTGCATGGCGCTCCAAAATCATGCCAGACCGGACCGGAACCGATGGCAACCAGTCCGGAGCAGTTGCACACCAATTGCAAGACCAGTTATGACCGGTTGTCCAAGAAACTAGTCTTACACCTGCTGGCATGTGACTTGTGCGCTAAGTGGTGGCTATATTGGAGTTAGGAGGGACTTGTACCTTTCATCTGACCTAATTGTTACGTATATTGGCTAACATCCGGCGGAGATATGACCATTTTCGAGTTAAACATAAAATCTCGACTTCATTGATCAGTACATCGCGTGTGATCACATGACATTGGTGAGTGAACATTATTTGGGGGCTGCATATGGCTACGATTCGAGCTATAGGTCGCGTGGATCAGTGCAATATCGGTAGAGGTATTAGGTATACTACATCTTGAGTCAAAACATAGATTATAAGATATAAAATCCAAATAAAATCGTAAAATGGTGGGAAAATTATGGGGAATGCTCCCATATATGGGACACTCAGGGGTACCAGTTGCGATTGGCTATGACCAGTTTAGGACCAGTCTTCTGAAATGTTTGAAAATAAGGCAACCAGAACTGAAGTCCAGTTGCAACTGGTGTTGGTTCGGTTCGGTTGCCGGTCTTTCTCCTGTCTGGCAACTGGACCTGCAATCCTTATCTACCAGTACCACCACTCCAGAAGACCACTTCCTTTCTCAAGTCATCTGGTCCATCAACACAGACCATTGCTTAAATATCACAAAGGCCCTCCAATCTCACATTTTTGACCAACTTGTTAATAGTATATATAACATTATCACAAACAATCTCACATCTCTGTTGCAGGTCTTTGACAATGTAGCACTTGAAGAGTTCAATATCATCTTAACGCTATCATCTGAAGACAGATCTCATCAATCAACCCCCAAATAAATACTCTCCCGGTTCCTCCATTGTGGCTTTGGTAGTCTTGAGGTAGTGGATTGCTGCATTGGTGGTGAATGGCATCTGGGCGGGGAGGACTCAGAGGTGCAAAGGACTGCAGAAAAAAAAATATGTTATATTGAGAAAGATATAGGAACAGGGTTGCTTGACATATGCAATTAACGGCTAGTTGGAGTGAGGGTCATGGTTGGGATCAAGAGCCAAGCCACTCCATGAGATTAGATCATACATAGTGTTTTAAGGTCTGGTCCTTAGACCGATAAAAGACCAAAATTTAACCGGACCAGACCGACCAAGACCAGTCCTGGTTCTGGCCTAAACTAGTGGCATGCATTAGATCTCTTGAATTATGAATGTGAGATATTTGAATAATTGCCTCATAGTAGTAGTCAACCAAGTGGCCACCAAATTGGCTGTGCAATTTGATGGATTGTTCCATGATTTTTTGACAAGCGGCAGCCAGAGAGCTTCAATGTAGTCACTTCTACGG
>JBBPOK010000828.1:0-10885 GCA_038091415.1 Leccinum variicolor | reverse complement strand
GCGATCCAACTCCCACCGTCACCGACCATCCCTCACCGTGTGTTCGTTTGTGTAGGTGCTCTTGAAGTCCCATGATCCATTCCTTTACTCTTGGAATGCCATCTGTTTGCGAGTACTGCAACGCCTCTTTAAGTGTCGAAGAAGTAAACGTAGCTTCAATGTCTTTGGAAGGGTTATTGGGCGAAGTGGCAGAAAAGGAGATGGAAGTAAATGGGAACACATCTTCGCTCGGTTTCCCTGCAAACAAGGATAACATCCCAGGGGTGCTTTCTAAGGGAAACAGGGCTCGGACTTGAACAGCGGGTTGTTATCGTAGGCCGTTTCAAAGGCGATGCAATCTTCGTCAGTCAGTCCATCGCGTTCAAGATATTGGTCAACTTACTTGCGTTCATTTTGAGATCGCTCGTGACCTTGGAGAGGAAGCGATGGTAGTACTCTGCAGGGAGGTACTTGACTTCCTGTGATGTGTCTCCATTCAATCCGTCGCTGGTGTGAGGAATGGTATTCCCAGATGGATCTTCTACCGTTGCAGGTCCTGACATTATTAGTTCTTCACAACGAAACGACTTGAGGGGAGCGTACGCAAAACTTACTCAAGACTCAGCATACCCAGCCCACTTAAGCAGATTTCA
The DNA here is from genome assembly GCA_038091415.1 of Leccinum variicolor. Classification (NCBI taxonomy): domain Eukaryota; kingdom Fungi; phylum Basidiomycota; class Agaricomycetes; order Boletales; family Boletaceae; genus Leccinum; species Leccinum variicolor. Next base: position 10,253 of record JBBPOK010000828.1, on the reverse strand, counting down.
CCCCACGTACTCACACGCTACCTGGACTTCTGGACTCGTCTTGGATGCAAGTGTGTCGTAATGTTCTTTCGAGATGAATTGACTTCCTATCCTTATCTCCACCCACCGCGGGCATTTGCGTGAAAAAGGCTGCTACATTGGGGTACCGATGCGCCACCGACGAAAAGTTTGACTAGGGTAGCTAATTGTCCTCAGCGCCCGATGCATCAAGAGTGAATAGGCAAACACAGGCTTCACGTGGCAGGACCGTCACGCGAAGCCCAAATATGATTAGAACGAGGCGCCGAGGCCGAGACAAGGGGGATGACGTGCGGGCGTGCGCTACGAACGGGAAAATTAGCTTCGTATAAATAAAAATTTCCTTACTTACTTACTGTAAACCCTAATAAAAATCCTGGATTTAGACTTCATATCTATGCCGTCTAATCACCGATATTAGTAATCCTCGCATATCCTCGTCGTGCATTGGGTAAAGGTAGGCGGCGAACACGGAATAACAGCTTGCAGACCATTGCTGACTGTCATCATATGCCCAGTGGATCAATTCCTCCACCTTTCAAGCTCGCGCTGCACACATGGTTGGACAAGCATCACTGTACGGATGATTGACAAATTTCCGGTCTCGTGATTGCATGCAACTGGCACGGAGACATGTTGGCAACATCTGCGCAACGGAGAACCGCAGTCATTGTCGGATGCGCATTGAATATTGATGCATGATGGTTCGACGCGACCTGAGATGACGATTGACGACGATATCTATTGGTCCATCCGAGAATTAATAACTACTACATACATTCTTCTGCAGTGCGACATGGGCATCAAGCATATCAGTTCGGGACTGTCTGCAAAGGCTCTCATTTTATAGCATCACGGATTACATGTGGGACATACTAGCATTAATTCTGTTTGCTATTCCGACTTTTTCCGGGGTCCAGGACCGCCCGGAGGGCCTTCATATACTCAATTTGTCCACGGACTGAATTTGTTTTGCACTCCGCAATCACATAGTATGTGCATGTGATCATCATGGCGATGTCGATGTGAACGCGGACGGATATTTGTAGCTTGAATCTGTCCTTAGACTAACCCGCACCCCCTTGTACCAGCATAGGACTTGAAACGATGTCTCAAACCGCACCCTACGGTAAATGGGAGTCTCCCATAACCCCAGAGTCCGTCGTACAAGGCGTGAGTCCAACTGTTTTAACTTCAAGTTGTAACAGATTGGTGACGGGACAGCTTCAGAACATCACATTCACTGATATCTTCGTCGACCCCACGACCAACAAAATATACCACACAGAAATCCGTCCAGAAGACAAAGCCCGCTGTGTGATCGTAGACACACTCGCAGGGCAGGACATCTTACCGTCTCCGTACAGCGCTCGTACGGGCGTTCAAGAATACGGTGGAGCCGCAGCAATCGCATATGGTGGTACCATCTACTTTTCCAACATCCCCGACAACCGCGTATACTCGATCGAGGTGACGACGAATACGCCCGAGCCGGTCACACCAGGTGAGTGCATCCTCGTCCATCTATTCTCAAGAGTACTCCTGACCTGTTGAACGTAGAAAACCCCAAGTATAGATATGCCGATTTTGCCATCCACCCAGTCCGTCACGATCTTGTCGTATCGGTCCTCGAAGACCATACCGTAGACACGCCCCAAACGATCGTCACGACCCTCGCTGTCATCAACACGAGCCTCAAGGCTGTCTTTCCCCTCGTCGTCGGCGCCGATTTTTATGCGGCACCTGTGTTCAATCTGTCGGGAACCAAGATCGCTTGGCAGGAGTGGTACCACCCGGACATGCCTTGGGAAGGCTCGCTGATCCACGTTGCCGATGTACTGGTTCAGCAGGACACTTTCGTGATCATCAACAAGACACGCGTTGCCGGCGAGCAACTCACCAAGTCCGTCAACTACCCTGCATGGGCATCCGACACCACGTTGGTGTTCACCTCTGACGAACTGAATGGCTTCCAGAATCCGTTCATCTACTCCACCCTGACAGGTTCTACTCGACTCGCCATTCCGGAGCCCATCCAGGAGGACTTTGGTGCGCCTGCTTGGACTCTCGGAAATTTCCCCTACGCACTCCTCGACGATCCAAGAGGTGGGGATGGAAAGCTTGCCGTGTTTACTGCGTTCCGCGATGGGAGGAATGTCTTGTACATTGTCAGCCTGTCCGACGACAAGCAGATTGTGGAGGTTCGAGATTTCCCCTTTTCCATCGTCGACCGCGTCAACCAGCGAGGGGGCAAGTCAATCGTCTTCAATGCGAAGAAGAGCGACGCCCCAGGCGGGGTGTTCTTGTGCACATTTTCCGGGACGTCGTTCAAGTTCGCACCATCATACCAAGTCCTCAAGTCGAGCACACTGCAGATCGTGACTGGCAACGAGGAATACATCTCTCCTCCTCGGCCGATTACGCTATATAGGGATGGAAAACCCCTGTACGTGGTGTATTATGCGCCAACGAACCCCAAGTATTCGGGGTCGAGCATTCCCGGAGAAAAGCCTCCTTGCATTGTCAACGCCCACGGCGGTCCAACCGGTATGCAGCCACAAGTCCTCAGCTGGGAAAAGTTGTACTACACGAGCCGTGGCTATGCGTGGTAAGTTCGACACGATAGACCGAGTGCGCTCGCGGAACCTGATAGATCGTTACAAAAGGTTGGACGTGAACTATGGGGGTTCATCAGGTTATGGTCGGGAGTACATGTGAGATTGGCGTTCGTTCAGCTGAAGGAGACGCTTACATCTTGTTTCAGATCCAGGCTAGCTGGAAACTGGGGCATTGTAGACATCCAAGACTGCCAAGACGCCCCGAAGCTATTGGCAGCCGCTCCTTATTCGCTTATTGACGGCACTCGCGTCGCCATCCAAGGGAGGTCCGCGGGCGGTTTCACGACCTTGGCGTCGGTCTCGATCGCGCCCGACCCCGGATTCTTCAAAGCAGCCACCTCGTCCTTTGGTATTTCCGACCTGGTCTCGCTCGCACAGTTCTCGCACAAATTCGAGCTGAGGTACATGTACAAACTGTTGGGTGGGACGCCGCAGGAAGTCCCGGAGGTGTATGCGGCGCGCAGTCCGGTAAATCATGCGGACAGGATCATGGCTCCGCTTCTGGTGCGCGTCTCTTTGTACGACGATTAGCACTGGCCTGATGCGGGTTTTCCGGTTGCAGGTGCTTCAAGGGGCGGAAGACAAGGTCGTACTTCCGGAGCAGGCCGAGAAGATTGTGAATACGATCGTTTCGCACGGTGGTGTGGATAGGGTGAAGTATCGGCTTTTCGAGGGCGAAGGTCATGGTTGGCGACGTGCCGAGTCGATCAAGGAGGCGGTCGTGCTTGAACACGAGTGGTATGACCGTCACCTGCTCTAACGGGTGGAGCTGCAACGCGTCGGCCCTCTCTAGTAGCCAAATATTCTGATCAGATAGATGCGACTGTCCGACAGCACGTGGTGGATCACTTACCTATTAACGTCCTTTGTACTATAGTAGTTCAGATTCTCCAACGTGCCGTTTTTCTGAGACCCATGGCCATTGGGGATTGGCGATACTTCGACGTAAATGGATCGATGTGGGTTTGATGGGAACTTCTTACTGCATTTGGTATTGAGGCAGATACAAGTTCAAGTTTCCGGTGTCCACCATCGCCTGTCCGGTGCCACTGCAAAAAACTTGCTGATCATTCGCGCAACCACATGTCTCAGTATGAATCACCACTACGTGCGGTCATCGCTAATATAGTCACTCCCGCCCACACTGAGCGTGCACTTCCGTGCTTGGCCGAACTCGCAGACCATGCCTTCGCTCTCGCCCATCAGCAAGCTGGCCATGACCCAAGCAACGCTCCTTCAGGCATCTGCACCAAAAATCGCCAGGCAAGGATACTATACACTGTGGAAGACAGAGTGAAAGTCCCAATCAAAGTGATCTTGTACCAGGATGTGCCGGCGGAGCAAATCCAGCGGGTGGTCGTCAACATGCAAACGGAGACCATGCAATGCGATGGTCATCCCAGTCTTCCCATAGAAATGGGGCAGATAGAGCGTGCTCGACAAGAGATCAAGCCATATCTACGGAAGTCATTGAAGATACTGCAAGAGATATGGATATCAGACGGGTTTCGCTACTCCGCTTGGCAGGTGAGGTTGTATTTTTTTTTTCTTGTCTGACCTAACGAATCTGTGTCAGGACTTTTTGAAACGTCTCGAATCGAATGGTATTTCCTCCGCCCAGTCACAAGTCTGCGCCGAATCCCCTTTCTTCGAGAAGCCATGTCCATCATGCGAGGTGTTGACGTCACTGTGCACCTCGTGTCACGCCGTCATTTGCTTGAGTTGGGATTGTCCCGCATCCCGGCTCATTCCATTCCAGTCATGCTCCCACGATACCTATACGACTACCTGTCTGCCTTGTTTACAGAATGCACAGGCCATCTCGCCTCCGAGTCTCGGTCAATGTCCCGATTGCAATATCTGGTTCTGTGATCGCGAGCTGATGTGGTGCCTGGGCCGACCCAAAGATACTACGAACTACTACAGCAGTGTTCGAGAGCACCCACCCAAGCCTATCGTGTGTTCATACTGCAACCCGGGTCAAACCGTGTCAAAATGCTCCAATCCAAGATGTTGGTCGAAACAAGGAAATGTCAGAAGTCCGAGAATCTGCCAAGCATGCTCCCCTGGGGGTGGGATCTCGTGCACGTGCGAAGATTGTTGGGTCTGCGACAATTGCAAAGAATCATCGATTGCAGACTTTCTCAAGCAGTGCCCACAATGCAAGCGGGCGTATTGCGTTGACGAGTGCTCGGAGTACATCCAATTCTGCGCCGAGTGCGGTCGGACAACGCTGTGCGACGACTGTGCCGAAGAAGACTGGAGTTTGTTTAGGGAGCTGGACGGGCCAAAGGTCGAGGTGGAGGCTGAGCTGGTGCGTACATGCCAGACCGGTTCCTGCTCAAATATGTTTTGTGAGAAGTGCCTGGAGGGGCACAGGTGCGCAGAATGCTGCCTGATATACTGCACTCCGTGTCTGGATCAAGGCGGCTGTTGCTCCTGTGACCGCCTATTTTGTGAGGAGTGCACGAGGTATTGCCATAATTGTGGCAAGATGTGTTGTGGCGAATGCCTGCGCATGAGGTGCGATAGTTGTGGCCAGAGGTATTGTGATGAATGCCTGTGCAGGAGGTATTGCGATAGTTGTGAAAAGAGGTATTGCGATGGATGTGTGCGCATGAGGTATTGCGATGGTTGTGACCAGAGGTATTGCGGTGAATGCTTGCCGTGCAGGCATTGTGATGGTTGTGGCAAGACGTATTGTGATGAATGTGGATATTGCGTCAACTGTAGCAGTACTAGTGACTCTGAGTAGATCATATAAATATTGATTACTTGCATGTGAACTTGAGGTACTGATGCATATGTACTTGACTCTAGGATCCACCTGGTGCGGTATTTGTCTTCGCCTGTTTCAGTGCACCCATCCGCAACAGTGCCTCAATTTCCCATTCCTGTAAATCATGTTCTCCCTTGGGTGGGCTATGGTGTGTGTGTGTGAATATAATTGGATTTGTGACCAATGCCAAAGCTTCCTGCTATGCAAGCATGGGGGACATCAGATTCTGTGTCGAGTGTGGTCAGACGAAATTGTGCGATGACCAATGCTTGGAGAAAAAGACTGAAGTTCGTTTTCGTATACAGGGCCTCTGAGACACGAGGTACCGTGCTAGCAAAGCTTGTCCGACGCCGCGTGTTGGTATGCAGCCTGGAAGAACCATTTACAACAATATTTGAAATGTACGTTGTGCAGTTCATGCTTGCTGCACAACTTGAAGCCAGTATTTCTCCTGCTTACCGTGTCAATTATATGGCGCGTGGAAATACGCAGACGGACGCGAGTACTAATAGCTTGAGCACGTCTTTGGGTGAACGAACGCCAATCTCGCATGTACTTTCTAACCATAAGTAACCCGACGAACACAATTCACGTCCGACCTTTTACCATAACAGTCTATCAGGTTCCGTGAACGCATCCGGTCTGTCGTGTCGAACTTACCACGCACATAGCCATGGCTCGTGTAGCATAGCTTTTCTCCCGTCGAGGTGAAGTAGATAGATGAACGGATTCTGGAAGCCATTCAGTTCGTCCGAGGTGAACACCAACGTGGTGTCGGACGCCCATGCAGGGTAGTCGACCGACTTGGTGAGTTGCTCACCAGCAATGTGTGTCTTGCTTGTTGTGGGAGACCACGAAAGCGACCTGGTGAACCAGTTACAGTACTAGTACATCAGCAACGTGGATCAGCGATGAGGCATATCCGGATTATACCACTCCTTTCCAAGCAATCTTGATGCCCGACGGGTGCCACCGACTCGGACGACGAGGGGAAAGACAGTACATATCGTGATGCCATTTGGGGGGGGGGGGGGGGTCCACGGACTGAATCCGACTGATACGACAAAATTATAGTGCCAACAGGCCGGGTGGATGGCACAGTCGGCATACATATCTTATACTTGGGGATTTTCTACGTTCAACAGCCTGAGGTAAGGTCTCGATGGACCGATGATGTCAACTCTACCTGGTGTGGCTCGGACCGGCTTGGGCGTCTTCGTCATCGCCTTGATCGAGTATACAGATAATGAAAACCTTGGTAAAAAAATATGTCATATTAAAGTAACTGATGCGGAATAGACCTATGTTCTGGAGTCGCGGCTTGAATCAAAGAAAAAAATAGTTAGCGGCGTGTGGGTAAAAACAAAGTCAGACGCTGGAGGCAGGGACGGAATTTGGATGCACGAGGTTCATTCCACATTGTCACTATCAATGCCCAGAATCTCTGAGACCCCACGAAGATGGCGCTTTGAATCGGAAGACAGCGAGCATGGAAACAATCAAGATTGAGACTCCAGAGTGATACATCCGTGACGTACCTCCCGACCGCAGCGGGTAGTTGTTAGATCAGCAACCCATGAATCAGAAGACAAAGCGGCATGCGATACGCGTACCAGACAAGTCGACCAAAATCCGAATGCAAACGAAGTTGGTCGGCCGATCAAGTTTTCTCGCGTAGAAACCGGTTGGGTTTGAACTTTTCCCTCTAGGTCGGAAACGAAGGCATGACTGTAGTAGAATGGAAGACGCAGTTCGCGTTTCGGGCCACTGCAAAGCAAATCGTTCTCCTTATGCACAGCGCCTAACTGAGCGGGATCTGATGATCTTCTTCATCCAGGTCGCCTCTGCTCATATCGACGGATCTCACAAAATTTTCTCAAGAGGCATTGGAAATCCTCACGAACAAGAAGCTGATCACGATTAACGTTAGATTTATTGGACATTGTAAAGGAGTGTGACAACTCACTCGATCGATGTAGCAAGATCCGTTGGGAGTGCCGATTGAATTAAGCGAAGATAGTATGACGTTTTCCGTACATGGTTGGTGAATGAAAGAAAATGAAACCTTTCGGATACGGTTGTGAACGTTTGAACGATCATCGGGCCTGAGCGCCAAACCTCGGAGACGAAATTTGATTTGTTTCACATGATGTAATCGTCACATTATTTTGTGCCCGCAAGCCGACAACTTTGTGGCACTAGGCAGCGGCGGTGCCGCTGGAGACCTTGCTTTCCCAGGCCAACTTGAATGTGTGTTCGTTAGTCACGACTCAGGAGAGGTAAGGAGCAAACTTAGTATGCTATTCGGAAGACACGGACGTAAAAACTAACCGTAGAGCAGTACTAGAGCTTCACTTTGCTGCACCGGAAGATTCACGAAACGAAGAGTCGCTAGTCAAGATACACAAACAATGATTAATTTCTTCCCGCAAAAGCACTGACCGACCCGATAAGGATATGAATCAGCGTGCAAACAACCCCGAGCAACCCAAACTTCCTCATAAATTGCTGTTTACACGTGTTGATAATCTGCAGACGAAGTCGTTTTCCCAATGACGTTGCAAGCAAGGTAATGAAGGCGCCGTGGAATGGGACGGATGGGTGGAAGGGCTCGTCGAAAGCATCCTGGGTCCAGAGGAAAGCGACGAAGAGTGGTTCAAGGACGTCGACTCGACCGTCGATGGCTCAGAAGTGCCGAGCGCGCAGTTGGCCAACGGAAAGGGCCACATCGAGAGCAACGCGAGTTGTCAGATGTCGGAGCCGTCGTCGGGGGCGCTCAGGCTGGCGGCCATGAGGAGCCGGAAGCAGGCGGGCCAGTTGCCGTTGAAACGGGCCCAAGAGAAGGAACAGACGTTGACGACGACGGGAGACATATGTGGGGGCCGAGCCTGAGGCGGGGAGCTAGGACGGCGGTTGGAGGCGTGGTTGTGACTGGCAACGGGAAGCGGCGGCTAGCGGACACCCAGGAGGAATATGAGGCGGAGGCGGAATGTCATAGGATGTGTCACTGAGAACTTTTTCTTATCTTATGATGCTGCGGGTCCGTCTCTTGTTGGACCCCTGATTGGCATGATGAACCACGGCTTTAGTATGCATCCCATAACTTGTCTGTAGCACGACAAGGACCTTGGAAAGAGCCCGACTATATATATGCTCACCATCGTTTGTATGATTACATTGCACCGGACTACCGGAACACGGCGATAGGGTCACCTTAGATCTGCCTCGAAACAAGGATATACAAGGCATTCCCGTCATCAAGACATAATTGATCGTGAAACAGGCTCCCCGGAGACCAGTCAGAAAATCATGGCTTATCCACCCACTTGAGGAACACCAGATTCCCGGACGGCGTGAAGAACACCACCTGCCCGTTCGGGTACGCGAAAAACATGTTTTTACTGCGTGGCCGCGCAGACGGTGGAATCCATATCACCCGCCGATCACCCTTGACGAGCCATCCGTCCTTCAGAACCCGATAAGACGTATGGAACAGACCATCTCTGGCCTCTTCCGGGTCGGATTGGGAGATGAGGTGTAGGAGGAGGGTCTTCTTGTCCGACTCGCCATCCGCATCCGTGGCATCCTCCTTGTGCGAGCAAAGCACACACCGCGTCATGCCCACGTCGTCCGCGTCGAACGGGACGGCCCACTCAGAGATGATCCCGCCTTCGCCCTTCGACGTAAGCTGGGTCAGATCGCCCGAGAACCGGACAACTTCTACCTTCTTGATCGTGGCTTGCTCTCCGGTCACAACATCATGTGATGTAGACGTCGACGGGGACCACAAACAGAGCGAACCGTCTTCGCGCCCGATCGCGACCCTCTCTGCGCCACTGGACATGACCATGTACGAGAGCGCCGTGACGGACGACGTGGAAGCCTCAAACTTGGCCTTGCAGTCCCCGCTTTCACGATCCCAGATGGAGACGACCCCCGATTGGGACCCGCCGATGAGCATCTGCGCATTGCCCGAGAAATAGATCACCTTGATGGGTGAGTCCGAATCGGATCCTCCTATGCTAGTTCGCTGCTTATCTGCTAGCCGGAATACCTCCACTTCGCCGGGTCCGTGCCCACATGCAGCCCATTTGCCGTCACCGGACGCGATGAACGAATGGACCTTCTTCAGCCCCGTGGCCTTTATGCGCTGTTCGCCCGTCGCGCCATCAAGGATGCGTAGAGTGCTCTTGTCGTCGTTGAATAAGCTCGAGATGACAAATAATATGATGCTCCCATCTGTAGAGAACTTGAAACGGATGTAGCCATCCTTGCGCATCGACCCCACCAAGCCTGTATCGATCTTCTTGATGGTGTTGCAATTTTCATCGACCAGGTACCATTGAGTGAAACTGTAGATGATGAACCGCGTGCCGGTGAGTGAGGCAATTATGTCGCGTGCCATAGGCAGCAGGTGGGATTTGATCTCGATCTCCCTTTCCTCCCAGGTTTTCCCCGGAACGGTAAGGTCAAGAATATAGAACGCGCCGTAAGTGTCTGAGGTTGCAGCCCAGTTTCCATCGGGCGATATTGCTACCGCAGTTACCTCCCCAGTCGTATTCAGAGACAGACCAGTGGTTGGGTTTGGCAGTGATCCGGCAAATACGGCGTTTTCGCGTGTGAATACAAATGCAGGCGAACCGGTCGCGTACACAGTCGCCAGGAGTGGGCCCGGGGTAGTCGACTCATCGGCCTCCGCCTCGTGGATCGCGTATCTAAGTGCGGGTGATGGTATTCCCCACCCCAACATCTTGGCTTGCCACGCAGGGGCATGCTTCATCGCCTTTATATACATTTGTCCCAAATCCCAGATCGTATCTGACGTGTTGCGTAGAGCG
>JBBPOK010000827.1:0-10890 GCA_038091415.1 Leccinum variicolor | reverse complement strand
AATCACGATCGATCACAACTAAAATAAGACTCGGCAGCTCTCCACCAATCAAATCCTTGGATCTCACGGCCACGTAAGTCCCGTAAGCCGGCAAAAACAAGCGTTCATTTCAGTCAGTTTGCTGATGTGGGAAGCCTCAAAAGACATTCCCTTTTCCACGGAGCCCATCTTTATCGGGTTAATCTGGAACCTTGACAACCGCACGGTCGCGCTTACCGAGACAAAACGTGTAAAGTACCTCGCTGCGATCCTGGAATGGCAATCCAAGCGCACGCACGTCCTCGCGGAAGTCCAGAAGCTCCACGGTAAGCTTCTTCACGCATCCCTGATATTCCCAGCAGGGAGGGCGTACCTGCCAAACCTTGAGGCCATGCTCGGGATCTATGGGAACAACCTGTTCAAACCCAGAACCCCCCCTCGCGACACCCCCGACGACTTGTCCTGGTGGAAAACCATCCTCTCGACACTACCCCTCCCTGTCCTCCCCATCCCTACCCTTCAACCCGTCCTCGACCTGCTCGCATTCTCAGATGCAAGCACTGGAGTGGGTATTGGAATCACGATCGGCGACCGCTGGCGCGCCTGGACGCTCACCCCAGGCTGGCAAGCCGATGGCCGCGAGATCGGTTGGGCCGAGTGCGTCGGCCTCGAGCTTCTCGTCCGAACCATCCTCGCTACAGGGGCCACCGACCTTCATTTCAAAGTTTTCGGAGACAACATCGGCATGGTCGAAGCCTGGGCCAACGGCCGCAGCCGCAGTAGAGCGGTCAACGCAATCTTCAAGCGATTGCACCCTATTCTACAGAACACTCGCTGTAAGCTCCTCGTTCGGTACATCCCCAGCAAAAGCAACCCCGCAGACCCTCCCTCGCGAGGCCTTTATCCCCCCACACATCTCCTGTTACCTAACCCAACCATCCCCCCCGAGCTCAAGCCCTTCCTCCGCGACTGTTCCCACCCCACTGGTCTCCCTATCCGACCCCTCCACATCCCGCGCGCTTGACTCCAACAGGGACGGCTCGCACACCGCCAGTGGCCCCCATCAGCAAAACAACCATTTTGGATAGCCAAGGTTCCAGTTTCATACAGATCCACAGTCCGTCACAGCATGATGCAGGGTGGGCAAAACTCACGACAATCTGTCCCAGACTTCCCCATGTGGCTGTGCAATCAGTAAAACAAACCTTTTGGATAGCTGAGCACAGTCTGTCACAGCATGGACACAGGGTGGGCAAAACTCATGACAATCTGTCCCAGCCTCCTCCATGTGGTCATGCACATCAATTCATCACAAGTCTCCCACACATCATAATATCTGATACATTGTAGTAGTACTCACTGCTTGTCATTTGCGTGATACAATTTATCTGTTTTATTCAAGCTCGTTGCACTTAAACTTAATTAGATGGCAAGGTACTACATAATAACAATGTAGTTATGTGATAGTACTACTTGGAGAATCAACGGCTGCATTGCGCGTGACGACGGCGCCTTCTACAACGAACAAGGAGGCACGACTCTTGTCAGATGACCCACACGGTGTGCGTGATTGACAGCATCGCCTCCGAGTCGCTGGTGTTGTGTCCCGCTTTTCTTTGTCTGGTTATTCTTGAGATTGCTGAACGTCTCGATCTTCGTAACCTCATGAACTGGCAACTTGCGTCAGCGCGCAACGAGTGTTGTTCGGAAGGTATTACCTCAATCCGACTGTGCCACCAGCAGTGTAACGATATCCTTGAGTGCCATGGTCGTCTCGCCGAATTTATTTACTAGAACCTGTCCAAGTCAACACGCAAAGGGAAGGGCCATTCGACGGCACTACGTACTGCGCAATACAGCAGCTCGATCCGAAACTCAAGAGCGTCAATTGTACGGCTCAGACAAAAGGACAAAGAGACAACATTCCTTTCCCCGTTCTTCGGACCGCACGGTCACATCTGGAATGCCCATTGAGAGTGGGATGATCATGGCGACGTCCAGAGCAACACCTCCGACTCGGCGACACCTTCTTGCTTTTGCTTCTCCGCCGTAGCACTGTTCGTGTCGTTTGCATTTGCATTTGGAGTCGATGTGGGCTTCGCAGCCGCAATTCGTCGACTCCGTGTTAATAATCCGTCGACGCTAAGAGCGGCGAACACGCCCATCGCGCCCAAGAAAAGAGCGGCGCCGGAGCCGATGTTGAAGAGCTGACCCACAGCAGCAAAACCAGACTGGAAGAGCAGCAATGCTCCCAACGTGGGCTTCTCGAGTTTGCTTGGAACCAGTTCTGCTGAACAGCAGCTGGCTGATCGTGCCTGTTACGAACGAATGAACAAAATGCCAGCCATATCAATCAGAGAACATCCTGCAGGGGATCACAAACTCTCAACCACATACCTACAATCACTGGCGGGCCGTACAAGAATAGCGGAAAGTACTCCGCACTGAACCAGTCAGGCCCTTGTGGAAGACCTTGGTCATGACAAAGGCTACCGCGTTCGCGCCAATCAAAGCCCCGACAAAGGCAGAGACTACCGCTCCCAAAGCTATCCATGCTTTCTCTATCCCAGTCGCCCAAACGAGATAGACGGAGGCCACGAAGTGGTTACAGTGGTGAATGGATACAACGCGAGCATCCCATGGCTGCTAAAGAAGACGGTGCGTGGGCGGGCGAAGCCATGCTCGAGGCGCGGGATTGGCGACGCATCCGATGATAGGAAACGCAAGAGTGCTAGCGAATTGTCAGCCATGTGTTGGGCACGTGGGGGCAATCGGATGTTGGGTTGAGAACAGATGGGATCCGTCTTGCAAAGACTCTTCCGCATTATTGAACACTGAAAGTATATATCTTTGAGTTCAAGGGAAGGACAATGGCTGCGAGCACGCACGGAATATGATCGCGTGAGCTGGCTCCCATCCTTTGGTTTCGACCAATACTCTTGCACACTCGAGCATCACGCCCACGGCAACACCATCGTGAGCAGCTCCCGGACTCGGAAGAGTACTGTCGAGATGTGAATTGATGAGTACTGTGGACGGTTTGCCGCGCTCGGTACCGTCGGATATCCGGAGGTTGATATTTGAGAGGTTGACATAGGTCTTGTACAGTCGCGTGTTCATCATGTCAAACCCGGGCCTGGATGATTGAGAAGGGACAGCGGGAACATGGGTGATACTCACCGGTGACTTCCACTGCCCTCTTGCCTCCAGACCTCACACTCGAGCTTCCGATCTCCTTCATAGTCTCGAAGATGACTTGGCGAGTGAGCTTGAAGACGTCTCCTCTCTTCCTTCCTAAGCCCCGGTGGAATGTATCGACCTGTAGATATGTGTAGTATTGTCATTGTATTGAACGGGGCTGACGTACCGTATACCTAACATCTCCAAGTCCATCGAACTACTTTGCACCGGGACGTCCGACGCTTTATCTGCTCCTCGAACTCTTGGTCACCATCTGGCACATATCGGGAATCTCGTCGCGATCCTGGGGAAAGTCCAGTAGGGAATCCTCAAACGTGCGCCATCCGTTGATTTCGATGCTGACATAGCCGCAGAAGTCAAGGCAGGCAGCGAGAGCGACGAACGTTCTTAAGACGAGGGAGTTTGTATGTTCCCACGCTTGCTCGTCGTGGAGAGCTCTGTGATAGAGGAGAGGAAGACTTCGCGGAACCGAATGAATGAGTTATACTAAGAACAGTGCCGAGGACGAGAACGAATGGAAGACGCAGAAAGAAATGGCGTGAAACGATTTGTGGAATTGTTCGTCGTGGGGGAAAAAGCGGAAGGCCGGGCCGCAGTTCTCACATGCCTCGAGGTGACCGGCTTTTACCTTCTTATAACTTTGTAGCTTGGGACCCAGAGTCACTAAGACCAACTGCCAGCAGCGCGACATCCGAATGACCCCCGGTCGAGTAAACTACGCCATCTACGTCGACGTCGAGTGAAAGCGACTTCCCGCGCACCCGGGCCCCGCTTGGACCCGCTTCGTCTGCATCTCGGACACCCACTCGCGCAAGTACCGCGTTCCACCTGGGGACGTGCTCTTGCATGCCGGCGATCTGCATCATCCGAGTCGCAACCCGTCCCTGTCAAACGGAAAGCCGGGGACATAGAACCTGACCTCTACGCACTGCTTCCAGATTCCACGCGCGAACTGATCAACTCAAAGACTGCCACCGCCGCACCGTCTGCGAAGAAACCCAAACCTAATCTGAAATTCAAGCTGGGCATCAAGGCCGCGAAGAAGGGCAAAGTTGCAGTATAGGTCCATCTTATTTATGTCTATCGTCGTTGTAATACTCATGAATGTGTTGCAAGAATATATATGATACCGATACCTAGTTCTGTAGGTCGACCACGATTGCTGACCCACTCCGTTCAATCATTGGCCGCGTTCACCGACGCTATCTTGTCGACACTGCGGTATCCCGCAGCCTCGTGGATGTGACCAAAGACGTGCATTCGCCAATGTTTTAACTCGTTCACCCTGGAGGAGAGTGTTTCGCATCCTGCATCTTTCCCTCTTCTAGTCTTGTCGAGCGTCCGATATGGCGGGGTGTGGGTAATCAGAATCATCGTTGTATCCTAGCATATATCGCTGGAGAGGTATCATTAGACAAGACCATGCATAACGTATGGACAATCAACACACTTGTACGAGTCTGCAAAGGAACCTTGAACGAAGAGTGGGGCCTTGAATGATAGTTGATCAAGTGTACAACATCGTGGTGAGAAAGGCACTCACTGGCGACCCGTACACTTTCCAAACTCTGCTTGTCGGCGCGGTGATGTGTAATGGCCCGTGTTCGAGGTAATGCATTCCGAACGCCGCTTGACTGCGAACATACGCTCGAGTCTGTCGGCATCCGGTCGTCAGAACTTCCTGCATTGCTGCACAGCGAAGGGAGAACTGACCTGAGAATCCAACCCCCAATCGCCATGTTCACCCCATTTCTGATCCAGACACAGCTACCGCCAACGTTAGTATATTTCACCGACTTGGTCGTAACGCCCATGACGCTCGTCGTGATTCCCAGCGACGATACTACAAAATTCATGAGCCACCAAGGTCACGTAACCACTGTGCCACAACAGAAACGACACTCACACCTTCACGGGATAATCAAACGACTTGAGCCACTCTATCGTCGTCGTCAACTGTGACGGATGCCCCCAAGCTCGAGCTCGACGACTGGCCGACTAGTGGAGCTGGCGTGGTCACTTTTGAGAAAACGTCTCGTACGAGCTTCTCGTCCTCTTCTTCGTCACTGTTCTTCCTCTGTTTCCAAATCCTCCACTCGTATGTTCGCAACCAAATCGACAGCGTGTCCCACCCACTCGTTTCTAGCATTCCTGGCGCGGATATCTTGTAGGGCGTCGAGTATGTCCATCTCCCGCTTTGCTTCGACCGTTCGATTCTCGAGTGCTTTCGTGGGATTATTCTCTTCTTCTAGCCGTGCGAGACGGTCCTCCTCCTCCTCCTCTCCTCCTCCTCCTCCTCCTCCTCCTCCTCCTCCTTTTCATCTCACCACGGCTCAAAAGTTGCGCGATGCACCGTGTTCTGCAGTGTAGTCGGTATTCTCGTGATTTCTGCAGAACATAGGGTACTGAAGACGTAGTGAGCAGAGCATTTAGCATGGTGACCAGAACAGCACTCGCCACTTGATGTAGAATCAAAAGATCTTGATGCCGTAGTAATCCTCCCCGTCGACGGTTTCTTTGCGAGCATTGAACTTTTTTCCCTTGTAAATGTACTCTCCACAGGTGTTACATCGCCTATATATGCTGTCAGTGAAAGAAGAAGGAAAAGTGAAACACTTGCATAGAGAATGGTGCCATGAGACGAACGACCTGCTGCGAGTTCTTTGGATCCCTTCTTCGGGGAATGAGCGAGGGGTCGAAATCCGGGGGGAAGTACTTGTTCAATACTAGTCGATTGTCAGCGAGAAACAGAATCATTCGAATACACTGACCTTTTACCGTTTGTCACTTCCGCGCTCTCTGTCCTCTATATGCCAGTGCCTCATGTCGGTGGTTCCATCTCCAGGATGATCGTCGTCGTTGAAAGGAGGGTATGTGGTGAGCGCGTGTCGAGTCTGAGATCCTCTGATGGTGAGGGTTAGTGCATTTGGAGCACACGATCGGAAGGAGGATCTACGGACGTGTACGACATGGAAAAATTGTCTCTTGAATACGCCAATGGAAGTTGGTCTACAGTTCGAGGAATCAGGGTACCTGCGTGAGAGTGAACGAGCGTGCACTGGCACGTATATGCCAGGCGATAAAGGCGTACCGAAAGTGAACGACCAGACATTCTCCTTGCACTACTCGGACCTGACCCATATGTTTTCCAAGTTGCGTTCAAGGACTCGGCAGAGGAATGGTGAGTAGTAGGCAAGGCCATCAATGAGCGACGCTGATGAGAGCAATAGCTGATGAGAGCAATAGAGCCGAGTAGGGCGAACAGCACACTTCCCTTGGACGGTGGTCAGCAGGTGCACATATCGGCAGCCAACCAAAGAGAGGTACCGACGGATCGAATGGAAAAAGCTCCACCTCCAATGTCGCAACTGATGCGAATGTTGGTCGCTTTTCTTGCTGATGGCGAGCATGTCGTGGGCGGGGGATATGAAAAGAAAATTCGACAATGGCGGATCGTGGGTGGGACGAGGAGTGGTCAAGTGAGCGTCTGGGATGCGAAACCCCACGAAAAGGTGATGGAATTCAAAGTGGTGGACGTTTCAGCAGATGGGACGAAAATCGCGACAGGATCGTTGGACAATAAAACGTGGACGAGGAATCGGATGCGCTTGAATTTCGGATGTCGAGAGCTCTCGCTGTTTTCGTACAAGAATAGTTCTACATAATACAACTACAAGTCAGTCTAATACAACATCTAGGCCGGATGGATCAGGAGGTATTGAATCTGTAACAGTATTAAGTTCTATCGCCGGTAGATTAGTAAATAGACATACCTCGCGACTTGCGGCCTGGTTCTCGCATTGCGTGCTCGTAAGCAGTCGAGAAGCCACTCTTCCTGACGGAGAGTCGGACATGGCCAATGAATTCGTCAGCAGTACGTGAGTCGTCTTGCGCCTTCTCGAGGAGAATACGATTGAGTTGCAGGGTAACTGTATTGCGGTGGATGATCTCGCTTGCGAGATCCTTTCGCATACGATAGATTTTGCGATCACTTCGGGCAGCCTCCAACAGGAGGTATGCCTCCGTGCTGCTACGCGGGGCCACGATGTGGTGGAACAGGCCTCCACTTGATGTTTTCACGTTGAGAGACTTCAACCTGTTTGTTAAACTAACCGAGTAGTTTCCCAGTTCGCGTAGTATACTCACCGGGGTGCTGGGTGAATCGCTACAATCACTTTGCTCCATAGGAACAGCTTGAACGTCGTTCAAAAACACGGAATGAAGATGCGAATAAGCTTGCCGCCAAACTGGAGAATTCGCGTAGTCGTGGAGTTCCAAGTATGGAGCGAAGTACAAAATATCCTCCGAAATCTTAATTCAGGTGATCCCACAAGCAAATAACGCTAGAACTTACCAAGGGTGTCGGCGAGACTTGAAGATAGGGTAGAGCTGGGTCAACACAAGCGGTCATGAGATGCTGGACGATAAGAGAAGAGTTGTTGGTAAGTTGTACCAGAGATCGTGACTCAGCACACGTGATCTAGGCGACTCCTATCCGAATCTGAAGATCTGACCGTTCGAGCTTGTCGACAAACGAACACAGGCTCATTAAATATTATACATCGTACATCTTCACCCTTCACCCTTCATGCGCCACTCATTCCTGCTTCTATTCTCTAGGTTGGTTCTCTTCCCAAAGACGATGTTGATGTCGGCACGGGCCTAGTGGGGGCACCTGCGTGCGTATTCATCGTACGCTCGCACCTTATGCATACAGTATTGACCGAACTTACCCAGCTGTGGAGACGTCATGAAGCTTCAAATCCGAGTCGACGAGGACGGCATCATCAGCGATGTCAAGTTCAAGACGTTTGGCTGCGGGAGTGCCATCGCATCTAGCTCTTACATGACCGAGCGGGTCAAGGGTCTCTCTCTGGATGAAGCGTCTAAAATCAAGAACACGGAAATCGCCAAAGAGCTCTGCCTACCGCCTGTGAAACTGCACTGTTCAAGTGAGCGCGTACCCACCAGGGTGGGGAATCCTTCTTATCTGATATGTGTTTTTCCCACAGTGTTGGCCGAGGATGCCATTCGCTCTGCCATTCGGGACTATCGCAAGAAGCGGAACCGCCTGGCTGACCCCCAAAAGGCTGGCTATATCGATGTAACTCAAAGCTCCGTAACAGGGGAGACCGTAGCTACTGCTCATCCCGCTCAACTGCCGTGAGCGAATAGCTTGTACGATTGTACATCCGAGCACTTGTTTGTCTTAGCTATCTGTTATGACTCCCACCTATTGGCACCGTATTTTTTTTAATAGTCGTGCAGCAGTCACCGTGTACGTGTACCCCCATTGGACAAATTGTTACAATGTTCCGAACGAAGAATTTCGGTCATGAACTAGGCGCTACCTGAGTGCTTCTGAATTCCCCAGATGTGGGCACGCTAGGGACCGAACTCATCCTTTATTCTCGCTTCCCTTCTGCCCCACAAACGAGAAGTTCCCCGCTGCAAACCATCGTTCATTGGCTTCCTTGACTCGCTGAGCGGCCGCAGCACGATTTGTCAGCTCGAAACCTTGGTATTCAATGTCAGCGTGGAATGCCAGACAAAAATAATACTCAGTAACCTTGCACCGGAGTTACGGTCAACGACGTGGCGGTTCCAGATGTTGCCGAGCCACCTTGCGCTGCACGCGTCAACGCGGCTGTCCGCAGCTTATTCACCTTGGATAATTTCGCTGTCCGGTTGGGGTTAACAATCATGATCAAAGCCACGAAGGGCATCTCTCACCTCGACTCTTGGCTTCTCCGAGTCCAGCCCGGACCTTGCCCGTTCCGGCACCAATCATACCGAGACCCTTTGTCTGATCAAACGCACCAACCTCCTCCTCGGCTTCACCGAACGCCATGCGATTCTGGAGTTTGCGCAACTCGGTCTGAGCGTACGCTTCTTTCGCTTTACGCGCACTGGGAACTCAACATGAGACCAAAAGATCTAAACGATAACAGGGGTAAACCGAACCGTTTGCCTCCTCTTCGCTTTTTTGGTCCGTCGTTCGGAATAGGGAGTGCTTTAGTGATCTTCGCGGGTGGTGGGGCCGCAAGACGGTCTATGTGCTTCTCGATCTTGTCACGAAGATCCTGACCATACGACCCTGGACGACTCGCTCAACACGAGGAATAACTCACTCTGAGAACATACTCACCGTCTCTGCGCGTTCGCTCAAGATCCATGCGAGCGGCGAGCACGCACTTCGCGCCAATGGTTCGCTGTACCTTGAGCTGGTAATCTGGAGGCGTTTGCTGTACCAGATCGCATTGAAACACGAAACCTGTGTGCCGCCGTTGCGTGGCACTGGAGAATCCAAGCGCAATCTTCCTTTGAGCACCAAGGAGCTGAGCAGAGCGGAAAATGAGGCGGGTCAAGGCGAAACATGTAAAACAACTAACGTGAACGTTGCACGATGGCATTTTGGCTAGTGGACCGAGACCACCTGCGACACCGAGCAGTTTTGCAGCTGTAGTAGTACCAACAATAGCTGACAGGTTGGGAGCAAGAACATTCATTCTTGAGCTAACGTACATGAATATCTGCAATGAGAAATAGTGAGTAAAACTTTGCAGAAGGAAGGGTGCGGCTCACAGTTTTGCGTATTTCCTCCAAACGATCGGCCAGATCACACGCTCGCTCAACGGATTTCCACTGAGCGTCTGAAAGAGGCTGACCTGAGCTCGTCGTGGCCGTAATCAAGACACTCATGATCACAGCAGCAGGCAATACACCTGCCAGTTCAACCCTTGTAGGATCCTAAGAGAACGTAAACTTGTAAAGGAAAGTCACCGGTAGCAGGTAATTTGACGGACCTCGTTGTTGGCAAGAATTTGTACCGCTCTGATATACTGAGAGGGGTCTTGAACGAGTTGCTCCAGCTCCGGAAACTTGGGCGCGTAGCGGTCACGAATGAACTAGGGCAGGGACTCAGCCGACGAGGGAGACATGTGCAGTTGAAACGTACTTTGTGTACCACGAGGATTTCATTGTCAATATCGACGGACAAGTTGTTCGCTTGCACGATGAGAGTGTACTCCGGGTTGAAGTGTGCGGGAAGGGAGATTGCATCTGCTGAGCTTGGGTTTGCTTGGAATTTTCCAATGTCCTGCGTAGAACATTGAGAAACACCACGGGAGGAGTAAGCGCGTGAAGTCACCTTTAATATGTCGGACATCCTCTTGCTGCCCTCTAACTTTGCTATTGAGGTGACGTCCTCTATGTCACCGAGATCCATCTGTTGAACATCTTCCGCGTCGAGCTCCTCCGCAGGCTTCATACCGCCCTCGAGGACAAGGCCCGAACCCTGTCCTGCCACGCCTTCCTCCTCCTCTGCTTCCCCTTCGTCTTCGGACATGTCAATGTCATCGGCCTTGCGTTTCAATCCATTCGGCACCGAGCTGGTGGCTGGGGTGGCGACAACTTTTTCGTCTTCATATTCCGCGCTGCCGTTGTCGGAGAGGCCGTCGAGGTCTGCCAATAGCTCGTCCGCCAGTCCACTCATTTGAGCGACGTGCAAAGGGACGCGACCAGACTGTAAATTGCCTTACTTGGCAGCGATGGTCCGTGCGCAGAGGGGAGGTGTATATAAGCTTGGGGCAGACAAGAGAACACCTCATACTTACCTTGATGGCGCATGCCGTTTCAAGTACCCAGGTGTGCGGGCTGTAGGGACCTTCCATAGCACGGCGACCCTGTCCATACAGAGGGTGTCTATGG
>JBBPOK010000826.1:0-10944 GCA_038091415.1 Leccinum variicolor | reverse complement strand
GGACAGACGACATGCATAGGCAAGTGGTAGGATTCTGATGGTCTTCGATACGTACTCATGTATTCTGTGACGATTTCTAGTCCCTCCGAAAATTCAAGTTCTTCGTCGTCCTGCCAAAAACAAAGGTAAGCAAAGGCTCGTTTTTCAGGTTTGTTTGCGCACAAAATCAAGAGGCATGGTTTGTAGCTTGTCTGAAATTCCAAAGTTTTATGTGTATGTCGATGGTGGTAGCAGTTCAAGAAGAGTAGGCCTCAAGAAGATCCTTAGAGTGTAGTAAAAGTTCCCCCGGTCCCATTTGCAGACTCCCCACTATTCGTGGGAGTCGGGGTGACAGATTACCAAGCCAAATGATGAACTTGTGGAAAACAATTTTCCAAAGACTGAGAACAGAATAAACCTAGAACCACATAGTGCTAATCCGACAGAATGTACATAACTACAAGTGTAAACAACTCGTCGCCATACATCTATGTAGTTGAGATCTCGTAGTTACAAAACAAAAACAACAACAACAAAAATAAAAAATAAACGAAATGTATGTACGTATCCCTTTGGCATATGTAACAGACGAAGTGTTCTAGAACAGAGTATTTACACACTTTTATTGAGGGGAAAACAATCTGTCGCGCTCCTGAATATTCACCCATCAACATTAGTGATCAAGTAACGCAGACTCACGGTACTACATCACCAACGTTAACATCTGACTGTGGCCTCGTACAGGTATCCACTCCTAGAGATGACCATCCGAGCGTGCCCAATTGCATGCTCTGCGCGTTCAACGCGCTTTTTCGCTTTCTCGGCCTGCTGAGTGAAGTACTGGGCACGAGCTGTATTTCGATCGATTTCGCAGTCGAGAAGGCGGAGCTCAGCGAGGGAGACTTCGTGGTCGGCTCTCAGAAGTCGTAGTAGGGAAACTGCCTCTTCGGCGGTGTCTAGTGCTGCGGGCGCCCTTGATGGTGATGCACTGCAGAAGTAAGATTTTTCCAGAAAAAAAAGCAATCAACATACCTGGACAGTGGTGTTAGCAAACCATGATTAAGTGAGGCGACAGAATTCAGCTTGCTCATTGTTGCTGGAGTCGAACGTGGGGTTTCGGGAGCTGCCGAGTTGGCTACCGTCTCACCACCATGCCCAAGGCGCGATGCCCGGGCTGTTGTAAAACATTTCCCAATGAGACGCGACTTCTTCAGCACATGAACCAGCCGCGCGGGCATTGCATTACTAGTCGGCTTCGTCTGGAGTCTCCCGATATGTTGGATTTCGAAGCCGATGACCCCACTCGCGAAATTCCATT
This sequence comes from Leccinum variicolor, assembly GCA_038091415.1. Lineage (NCBI taxonomy): Eukaryota > Fungi > Basidiomycota > Agaricomycetes > Boletales > Boletaceae > Leccinum > Leccinum variicolor. The sequence goes on along the minus strand of JBBPOK010000826.1, from coordinate 9,647 downwards.
CTCTGAAGCCGATGGCAATGGCGACTGGATCGACATAGATTTAGACACACCTGGGCCTGACAACGACCTAGCTGGGGAAGTGGAGAACCATCATCCTGTCACGGAGCAATATCCCGGAGCCTCCACAAACTACGGTCGAGGCACTACCTTCATAGATAATTTCAACGCAGATCGGTTCGCGTCGGAGCGCCAAGACAACCTATTTTACCCGTTTTCATCGTCGATTGAATGGCAATTCGCTTCGTGGCTCGCGAATTCAGGCTTGAGCATGTCCGACGTCGACCAGTGTCTTTCTCTGGATGCCGTACGTTTCTTTTTCTCACTCGCTATGAGTACTGAAGCCGTATTTTTCAAGATCAAATCATTGTCCCTCTCATTCCGAACGGCGAAAGCGCATCGCAGACTCATCGAATCACTCCCCTCTGTTCCACGGTGGAAATATCAGCCCATCAAAACCGAGTCACCCACCAAGCGCGGTCTACAACTGTTCTTTCGTGATCCTATTGAGTGTCTTCAACATCTCATACACTCCCCGTCTATCAATGGGCAAATCGAGTTCTCCCCCAAGAAGATTTACAGCACGGCAGACCGCACGCAGCGTATCTACACTGAATGGCTCACGGGTGATCGGGCATGGGAGCTGCAAGTAAGTACTCTTCAAGGCTATCAAGTAATCAATCGCTCACATGGCTGCCACTGGCAGGACGCTCTACCTGACGGCGCAACTCTTCTCGGCGTCATTCTTTCCTCCGACAAAACTCATATCACCCAAGTCGGGAACCGTCAAGCTCACCCCCTTCTCATTAGCTTAGCGAATATCTCGGCTAACGTCCGCAGAAAGGGGTCCTCGAAGGCGTACCTCCTCCTTGCGTTACTCCCGGTTCCCAAATTTATCCATCGGAACAAGCGTCTCCGTGGCGTGCTAGCGGACAGGCTTTTTCATCAAGTCATCTCCATTGTCGTCAACCCTCTGAAAAAGGCTGCCGAGGTGGGTCGTATGATGAGCGATCCACTTGGGAACCTCAAGTACTCCTTCACCCCCCTCGCTGCCTACATCGCCGACACCCCGGAGCAGCGCCTTGTTGCGGGCGTCACCAGCAATGCTTCCGCCGTCACCATGGCCACCTCCGAACGATTCGGAGATTCGATCCGCCGTCCGCTTCGTACCGCGTCCAAAACACGACTAAGGCTTACGGCGGTCGCGAAAAAGACGCGCGGCCAGAACTTGACCTCTTATTTTCAAGAATCTCGGAAACGGCAGCTGAATGGCGTCTCCGCTCCATTCTGGCTCGACTGGCCACTTGCGGAGCCGAGTTCATTTCTCGTTCCAGAAATTTTACATCAAGTTTTCAAATTCTTTTGGGACCATGACAGGATGTGGTGTTCCAGGATGCTAGGAGCGGACGAACTCGATTTCCGGTTCTCGCTCCTGCAAACGTGCACCGGACATCGGCATTTCCCAGACGGTATCATGACTCTCAAGCAGACGTCGATGCGACTGCACCGAGAGGCTCAACGCTACATCGTAGGTATAGTTGCAGGAGGGATTCCGTCGCAGGCACTTATTGCCATTCGGGCTCTTACCGACTTTCGCTATCGCTCACAAGCACCAAAATTCACCGATGCTGATATCGCCAAGGTTACACAAAGTCTACAAGAGTTCCACGACAACAAGGCCGCCTTGATGCAAGCGGGCGCGAGGGGCTCACCAGATCATTGGAACATCCCCAAACTAGAAATGATGCTCGCTATTCCACCGAGTATCCCGACCATGGGCACCTTGGGACAATGGTCGGCCGACGTCACTGAACACGCCCATATCGACGTTATCAAGAACCCCGCACGATCAGCAAACAATCAAAACTTCGAAGGTCAAATCTGTCGCTACCTGGATCGTCAAGAGAAGTGCCAACTCTTTACGCATGCAACAACAACGCACGACCTTAACGGGGACTCAGATTCAGATGTCCCGGACGATGACGGAGATCCGTTAAAGACACGAAGGATCGCGGATTACTTCGAACGTGCTCGTGCTCTCAACTGTGGAGAGTTTCCAAGAGCTCCTCGTCCCTATCGGACATTCACCTCGTCGTCTGCCACGGCCTTCCACCTGTCCTCCAAACCGACGAAGACGAGTATGACCGTTGACAGTGCTGCGGAATTGTACGAACTCCCCGACTTCAGACCAGCGATCGCGGATTACATGGATCGCCGTGATCCAAGCTTCATTCATACGATCGGAGGAAGACGACAAGCAACATCGGACTGTCGGCTACCGTTTCATCGTATACAAGTTTGGTATAAGATGCGCCTCCAGCAATACTCTAGCTACGATCCGAGTACGCTACTACCCTCCCAAGGTCTCCACGCTTCGCCGGCGACTGCGAAATGGCCGTTCGGTCGCTACGATAATGTCATCATATCCGGTGATGGGAACAAAAACTGGCCTCGCAATGGTCTGCATGGTAAGGTGTTGCTGCTGCATATCTCGTGCTGTTTCCACTAAATTTGCTACACTTCACAGGTCACGAAGTCGTGCAGCTACGTCTGATATTTAGACCCATTTCAGATTCACAATCGCCGCTGTCCAACATGTTTTTTGCCTACGTGCAACGTTTCACTATCACCTCGGTTGATCGATGTTCGGGAATGCATGTACTCAAGCGTTCATTACGAAGCACAGGGCAACGCGTCGGCGATATTATCCCTTTATTCCAAATTCGCTCACCAGTTCACCTTATCCCTCGCTTTGGTGAGAAGGCAGACCCCCGACTTACTCAACAGTCATCCAACGAGCTTTCGTCCAGTTTTTGGCTCAACAAATACTGGACAAAGGAATTGTTTCATTCTTTAGACTCTTAGGGTAGAGGCAACCGTTTGTTGTAGTATTTGAAATTCGATTCGTTGTTGCTTTTCATTCCCCACGCCCACCACGCCCGCTATGCCGCCACGCCTCGAATTCCTTACACAGACGCCCAGAAGAGTGAAAACCTCGTCAATCCCCTACCAGGTGAAGGCTTTTAATAGCGAACGGCTGAAGGAGGACTTTCATTCGGAACTTGGAACCAGCATTTTTGACGAGGGTTCAGCAAGCACGTTCACAGGGGATATCATTGCGGACTGCTGGTTTCCCAATGATATCTTGCCGGTAGTTCCGAACGCAGAATTACTCTCTCTGCTGAAAGATCCACTCGGGCAGCCATTATACGACCCATCAAACAAGCAATGGGACCCGCAATATATACCGTCATCACTGAGGAAGGCAACGGGGACACAAAGACTTCCCGGACGACGTGAAGACGAGAGGGAAATCAGTTCATTCATGACTGTAGTCATGGATGCCCTGAACCGTCATATGCAAGGGACAGTAGAGTCATCCCCGACCGACTCAACTCACGACTTTCCCTCGAATATATTCACTCCCATCACGTCGAACCCCGGGCTCGACTCCGTTTCTTCCCCCTCGGGTAAGTACCACTACCATATTCACTCCTAACTCGTCATCGACTGCTCCTCCCCCTCTCTAGGATCGCGCTCCGGCCTTCCGGGCGCGGTATCTCCTCCCCCCTCTCCAGGATCGTGTTTCTCAAATGCTCCCCTCACCGTACCCACCTCCAACACGTCTAGCCCGTCCTCCCCTTTCCCGCCTCCTCCGGGATCACCTTCAATCCCGGGAGTCTGCTCCTCCCCCTCTTCCGGATCAGGCTCTGACCTTCCGGGCGCGTTATCTCCTCCTTCCTCTCCAAAATCGTGTTTCTCAAATGCTCCCCTCACCGTACCCACCCCCAACACGTCTAGCCCGCCCTCCCCTTTTCCGCCCCCTCCGGGATCACCTTCAGTCCCGGGAGTCTACTCCTCCCCCTCTTCCGGATCAGGCTCGGACCTTCCGGGCGTGCTATCTCTTCATACCTCTCCAGGATCATCAAATGCTCCCCTCACCGTACTCACTCCCAACGCGTCTAGCCCGCCCTCCCCTTTCCCGCCTCCTCCCGGATCACCGTCAGTCCCGGGAGTCTGCTCCTCCCCCTCCGAGTCTTCCGGATCAGGCTCGGACCTTCCGGGCGTGCTATCTCCTCATACCTCTCCAGGAGCATCAAATGCTCCCCTCACCGTACTCGCTCCGAACGCGTCTAGCCCGCCCTCCCCTTTCCCGCCTCCTCCCGGATCACCTTCAGTCCCGGGACTCGGAGTTGCATCAGGCTCTGACTTCCAGCGCTCCCCCAGTCCTGAGCCTCCTCCTCCCTCTTCAGGATCGCACTCCGATCCTCCCTCACATCCTCTCACCTCTCTCAATGTTTCTAGCCTCCCATCCCCTTTCCCCCCTCCTCCAGGATCACATTCAGAGCCGGGGGTTACATCGAGCTCTGCTTTCCAACGTTCCTCGAGACTCTGGACATCAGCAGCGGCTACACGACCGCTGGTGGGAGGTATAGCCCAATTCAAACCCGATAGCGTGCTCGTGCGAAAATCTTCAGAAGAAGCGAACGAAACCGTCGAGTGGGCAGACGTTTTGATGACTGCGGAGATTACGTCCAGAGTGGAAACACTGGATCTGGTTTCGCAGATCGAATGTAAAGCTCTGGCGATGTTCGATGCCCAGCCTAACCGGGCGTTCTGTTACACATTATCTTTCCACAGTGGCCGCTATCGGCTCTATATGTACGACCGCGCTGGCGGTGTGTACTCCCGCACATACGACTTCCACGAGTCCCCTCTCCCACTCCTCCGCATCCTATGCGCCGTCACATTTGTTCAAACTTCATATCTCGGAATCGACGATTCGTTTAACTGCCGACTCCACCCCGTCATCTATGTCGCTAGCACGCCTTATTTTATCACTGCAAAGTGCTTCTCCACCCCTGTCATTCGAGGTCGTGCTACTACCGTTTGGTTTGCTACTCGGTCGATCCCGCCACAAAGCGACTCCGATGTTGTCGTAATCAAGGACTCGTGGGTGAATGATGAGCGCGAGCTGTTGGAGCAACAAATTTTGGAGGAACTGAAAGATGTTCCATGTATTCCGAATGTGATAGAGGCTTGGACTGTTCGGCGACAGGATGAGATTGACTCAACTGCACTTCGTCGTCCCGCGGGTTTTATGTCTCATTTCGGGAATCGGGAATGTGACTACCGCGTCCATCGTCGACTCGTTCTCACCCCTGCCGGACGCCCAATCACACACGCTGCAACACCGCTAGAGGTTGCTACTTGTTTACTTGATCTCGTTATTGGTAAGTAATTCATTTCTACCATGGTACGGTATTGTTCCTGATCAAAGTAGCCCACAAGCGAATGGTATCCCTTGGGATCTTACACCGGGATATCAGCATCAATAATGCATTGATGTTTGAGGAAAAACTCTCGGATGGCACCGTCAGGGTACGGGGTCTACTTATTGATTTTGATTATGCGATAAAGTTGGATGGATCGAGTCGCAAGGTAGGGCCTGGAGTGTGTACGGTGAGGACCCAAACTATCATTGGAACCTAATATCCTTATGCGTTTAATCAGGGCACACTTCCGTTCATGGCTGTTGACCTTCTCCACGACAAGACCGTGCAGCACGCTCCTGCTCACGATCTGGAATCTTTCGTCTACGTTCTCTGTTGGATTATACTACTCTTTGATGGACCGCGAAGCAAGCTCCGTGACGAAGGCTCGCACACAAAGATCATCGATGGGTGGTGTAACAGCAATGACTACCGCCAGCTCGCAATCACCAAACACGGGTGTATATCGTCTGGCTCCCACCTTGGTGATATCTCCCCTTACTACAACTCCCTCGGTCCCTTGGCCAGTGAACTTTGCTACCTCGTCGAAGACCAATTGAAACACACAAGGGTCTCGCGGGAACCGCGCTTTGGCAGAAAACGACGTCACTCCGAAGCAACGTCAAGTGAGCCACTCCACCATGACGCGGTTATCGCAATTCTACATCGCGCGTGCTCGGAGCTTGCGAACAGTGAACCACCAGAAGATCTCATTCAACCGTTTTTCCTTCACAAAGCGGAGTGTTACAAGCCTGAATTTTCGACAACAATCACGGATTTAGGGGGTGGTCGCCAGTCGAAGAAAAGGCGGGTTATGCGTCGCATTCGTGGCCCTGTCAAAACCGCTAGGTTGTAGTACATCATATTCGTTATTCTACGTGTTTGTATGTCCTAAGTAAAGACACATAACGTGTTGTATCATGGGCGAAGACTTCACTAAGTGAATAGTCAATGTTTCAACCGAAATGCATTGCATGTTGTTCGGGAATTATGTACTTAAGTAAAGTTCAATCGCCGTCCGTCACGGGTCTCTTACTCATTTTTCTACTTGGCCAACCACCTCGCATTCTGCGGGCCTCTAACGGTCTCGCTCAGTGACCTTCTTCTGCCATCATGGGCCCCACCAAACCCAAACCGAAGCTCACGAGTGACGACCACCTTGCGGACGACGATGCTGCTGATGAAACACTGCGAAGGTCAAAACGCAGCTCACGGGGCACAGGGGGAACCTTGCAGCAGTTGATCAACATTGAGGGTGCTCAGACATTTCCACGGAAGTCTCAGAATGCAGAATCACGTCGAATCAAAGATGCGCTCGGACAACAGCCGGAGAACCCGTTCGCTCCTTCAAGATCATCGCGCAAGAAAGCAACAGAACACGGGGCAAGTGGAATTCCATGTTTTATTTCTTGAGCAGTAGTTGATCAACGACACGAAGGTTTCCTTCATTTCTTCGTCGCAACCTTCCAACTCTGTTCTTCCAAGGAAACAACCTGCTACTTCCAAGGGGTCGTTTGGGTTTTACAACGCCCGAGATGTTCAATCGGACAGGTGAAATCCCTCTTGTCCACACCCTGGGTCCCTGTACACTAATAGCTTTATTTCAGAGGTTCGTTGAGTCCTGAACGTCAAGGTTCAATCCAAGCGAATGATCGCCACGATTCCGATGAAGCTCGCTCCGACGACGGCGATGAATCAAACGGCAAGTACAAGAAGGCGTACATGCGTCTGCAACGTAAGTAGTTTACACAGTATCCAATGCATTGATAATCGTCGGCTCGCTCTCCAGATGACGAGGACAATGGCGACGAAGACCGTGGCGGATCAAATCGCGAAAACAAGAAGGCGTATACTCGTCAACAGGGTAAGTACTTATGTACAGTATCTCTAATACAGTGATAACCAATGGCCCGCTGTCCAGATGACGATGATGACAACGAATCAAACGGCAAGAACAAGATGTACAGGCGTCGGCAAGGTCAGTAATATGAGCAGTATCTCCAATATGTTGATGATCAGTGGCTCGCTCTTCAGCTGACGAGGACGGTGCCGACGACATCGATGACGACGAAGACGACGAATCAAACAACGAGAACATGAAGGTACATACGCGTCGGCAAGGTCAGTAATATGTTCGGTATCTTCAATACGTTGATGATCAGTGGCTCGCTCCTCAGCTGACGAGGATGGCGGCGACGACATCGACGAAGGCGAATCAAACAACGAGAACATGAGGGTACGTAGGCGTCGGCAAGGTCAGTAATAAGCGCAGTATCGTCAATGTCAATGCGTTGATAACCAATCCATGTAGTTTTGGATTCCGAGGACGAGATCGCTCCTCGTCGCAAGGTCCAGCAACGTGGTGACGATGCCGACATTCAACCTCGTAACCGTGCCTTTAATCTTCCCAACACGAAAGGTAAATATTATCTTGTACTTATATCCCCGATTCTGAAACAGTTTTTAGTATCCAAACTACCGCCACGGCAGGGCATCCCAAAGTCTACATCATCCAAACGCCCTGCAAGTCCTTCGAGCTTGGTCGGCACGAAGCGAAAAGTAGCGAAGAAGCCCTCGACGATCGCATCTCGTGGCCGTAGCAGCTTGAACACTATTGCTGCACGTTCTCGCCCAGTCCGTGACCATCAGGACGACTCGGACTCAGATGATGCTCGCGATGTGCTGCTCGAGCATCATCGCCGAAATGGAACGCCACGCGTTCCAGACCGTGGCCATCTCAGGACCGTAGCAAGGGAATCTCAAATCAATGGCAGCCCAAGACCCTCCGTCGCTGATCGAGGCGAGATCGAGAACTTGAAGTCTGTCACAGTCGAGCCCCGCGCCAGTGGAAAAAACAAACCGAAGACACTGAAGTTCTATGATGCAGTGTGGCGAGCTATCCTCTCTCGCGCTAAGTCGCTATCTCGTTTTGATGCCGTCGTTAATGATGCGTTCCCCGAACGCCGTATATATCTCAGCAATAAAGCCTTCGAATTCATCACGCAGGCTATCACCGAGCTCGAAGAGGACGGTGTGCAAGTTGATGAGAAGTTCCTCAGGACACACCAAGACCATATGGGCGATTTGGTTCGTTTTTACAACGTCGTTACCTGTCCTCGGGGTTTAACTGATCTTTGTATTCTATGCAGCTTTTCGAAGACCTCGGCACGTTTCGTTCGGATTTCAAAAAGGTCGCTCGACAGATTGCTATCAAACATTGGGACTGGGAACCGGACGTCGATGATTGTCAACCATCAACGGAATACGTCTTGGAACTGTACAATGACTTGACAAAGGAAACGAGGTACATTCATGGCGAGCCCGATAAAAAGGTGAGACGGCACCTGCAACAAAATATCACGTTGAATAAAACTCGTAAACAGGGCAACTTTGACAACTTTTCCAGCGCAGCAGTACGGGAACTTTGTGCAGCCGGCTACTACACGGGAAAGTCTTCCCTCGCTGCCTCATTTCCTGAGGTCTTCGGCAAGCATCTCCCGTCAGGCGCATTAGCCTTCGCCTCGACCGCAGTCAGTCATGAATTGATTTTTTCTACTTCTCCTGTACGTCAATGACTAATTTGTTTCCAGCTTACTGCGGCTATAGACGAGTACTCGACGGGCATGCTCGTTGCATGCAAATTTCGTCACGAAGATTTCTCCAAAGTTCACGACCAATTTGTGAAGATCATGGCGGACATTGAGAGCGTGCCTAGCCGTGTCCGAAAGTTGGACAAGCTACTGAGGAGCATTGCTAAGCAAGGATGGTAAGTTACATGATTTTGTTTTTATCTGGCTAATCAGAAAATGCAGCGGGAGGAATCCAGCAATCGGTGCTGATGGGGCGAGTATTTCTCAGCCGCAACGAAGTTTTACCGTTCATCTCGATTAGATTGTTTATGTAATAGTTGATTGCTTATGTAATAAAAAATTATGAGTTGTTCTGTCCAAATCCCAGTGCCAGCCAGTCTTTCCGGTTCTCTAGGAAAGCTAGACCAGAGATGAATGCTGGGCATGGCTGAAGCTTCGGATCTTCTGGAGCTCTGGAAAGGCCTTCTGGCCAGCTCTGGCCAGAGAAAGCCCTCATGGCCAGTTAACTTCTGGAGCTCTAGAAAGCCTTTCTGGCCAGAACTGGCCAGAGAAAACTCTTCTGGCCAGCTGTGGCCAGATAGGTACCTTTCTGGAACTGTGGGATTGTTGGAGATTCTCTGGCCAGTGCTGGCCAGTTCTGGCCAGATGGTAGCTAGTTTGCTGATGCCCTCAAACAAACCAGCGCCTGTTTACATCCCTGAGGCCGTGCGGGCCACTGCAGAAGCGTCCGCGTCATCATCTCAACAGTACACCGGTTATGATTTCAATCTGTAAGAATACTGTACTA